>PNEQ01045966.1:0-14212 GCA_003012365.1 Medauroidea extradentata
AAATTTTTAAATTTTCGTTGTTCAATTAATTTTGCAGAGGTTGTGATCGAATAATAAATAAAGTCTCAAATAGAATAATTAGAGCTGTGTGCACATCAAGTAGTTAGGACGAGAGAAGGAAAATAAATATATTGGCTGGACTTTCCTGGCTGTCCTTCATGGGGACACTCTTGCCACCGCCGAAAGATGTTACTTCTCCCTCTCGCTCATGGCTGCCGATGACGGAACAGCAAAAGGACGAGTAGAAATAAAATTACTTCTACATCGGAAGATGTAGACAAGCCAAATCCCTCAAATTTGGATAGGCTTCCTTCTACATAGCAAAGAGTAGAAACTGTGTGGCGGGGACCACTACATTAAACAAGCAAACAAAATATAATTTTTAAAGAACGTCATAAAAACAAAGTAACACTAGGGCGCAAAATATAATGAATTGAAAGAATAAACTCACCCTAGGCGGAAAACTTGTCGGATTACGACATTATAAACAGATAAAGAACACTAAGTGTTTGGTTGATGTTCACGCCATGATGTGTAAGAGACAACAAGGTCGAGACAAAGGAATGCCTAGAGGTTATAGGCTGGCATAGAGTCGTAGCTACTTGATGTTACCAAAATAGTATTTCGATAGTATCGAACAATATTAACTTAGCAAAATATTTTAAAACACACACGTGTTTTAATATTCAAAACACAGTATTTAAATTTAAATTTTACCAATAAAAAAATTTGTTTGATTCACTTGAAAACAAGTATGATCAGATCATTATTAGAATTGGTCGAAAGTATTATACAAGAATTGTTTCAAAAGTATACCACACTGCCTTAACTGCACATAAATAATTACCTGAAATGTTCTTTATAAAATAATAAGCAGTTTACTATTATTACAAGTTTACTGAAGATTAAAGAAATAACCAGTGCTGGGGTGGAGTAACTTTGCCAAAATAAAAAATATTATCTAGTTACCACTACGAATAGACGAACTAGACCAAACAAATAAAAACAAACAAACGAGCATGTGCCATCAAACGGCACACAGGAAACAGGACAGTTTTCAGCGCCCAGACGGCATGAGGAATAGGACGCCAACAGCCTTCGCCATTTTTTTCACTGTGATGTGGTTAGTCCGCCATCTTGGACACGCCGAGACATCGCGACACGCTGGCGCCTCCCCACCCCTCACGGAGTGTGACGTGTCAGCCACCAAGGTCAACTTATCCGTGCGAGACGGGACTGGAGCGAGGCTAGGTGCCGAGCCGGACATCCCTCCCCCCTTCAACGTGCGTGGAGTTGCCGTGCCACGCCGCACATCACGAGGTGTACCGTGTTTGAACAGCTGTGTTATAAAAATGGACAATAAGCAAGGTCCAGTTTTTTTCGACTGCATCTGTGGTGATTGTGGACAGCTGTTATCTACCAAAGACCAAATGATTCACTCCTGTTACAGTCTACCACAGTGGCATATTCCTGGATCAGAACAAATCAACCGTGACTTCTGCATCGCATTCCCGCGCGTCGTGTCCGCCGATACTCCCGCGGATGTACACGCGGTGGGGAGCAATCAACAGCTGTCGAAATTTTTCACTGCATCCTTAAATTTCACGGACCGGGACCAGGACAGTATAACACTACAACAACACAAAAAAATGCAAAACTGCGACAGTATATTGTGTCCTGCCACAGGACCCCCAACTGTAATGTACAATAGGTGCACGTGCATATACCTTGAAACCTGCTTGACACCCGAGGAACCGCCAACGCATTAGCCGGTGGTGGCGCATGTCAACAATGCTCGCCTCCTGTCACGGTGAAACGTGAGGGTGTCCCAGAGGAAGTCAAGACAAGTCCACATCATGCACCTCCTATGGCATGTCAGCAACCACTGTGTTTGTCTTCTGATAATGACATAGTCACCTGTTGGCGCTGCTGACAGACGGCTCACCTGGACTGCCTACCGCTACCTCAATGCCTAACTGTACAGGGTCAACAATATTCATGTTGGACCTGTGAGTGCGAGCGTCGGTTGGACGACCAGACGGCGTGTGTCATACCAGCACCACCACGTGAACCTGAGGTCCGCATACTACAGTCGACCTTGGCGAACACCACTATTCCCACGACCACTGTATACGTAGTCCAGTACCTTCGAACACCTCAGACGTGCACACCGGCTCCTATGGCTCCACTTCTGGCAGCTTTACGGATGCCCCCCAAAATGTGAGCTGTGCAATACATGGCGGAATCACCGACGCCAGCCAAGTTCCAGGTGTTGCCGACCTTTGCCGGGCTAGGTCACGAGGACCCCTGTGAGTTTATCAAGGACATTACCACGCGACTACAGCGATACGAAATTAGCCCAGCTGAGTGGCCTCAGTGTGTTGGCGACCAACTTCAAGGTCAAGCAAGTGCTTGGTGGCGAGCCGTCAAGAGGTACGGTATGACGTGGGCAGAGCTTGACGCAGCCTACCAGCGGAAGTTTAGTGATGCCTACTATTCGATCCAGATGCAGAGTCGACTTACGCTCGAGGAGCAGTGAGAGGGCGAGTCACTCACCGCCTTCCTCACTAGGAAGGTACACACGGTGCAGAGATTCCAACCTCACTTACCGGAAGATAAAGTGCTACTAGTGGCAGCAGAGACGACCTTGCTCCAGTTACGTCACGCCCTCTTTCCGCTAGTACATAGTGGACTAGACGGGTTCCTTAAGACTGCCGCAGTGTTAGAACAGAACATGTCTTCCACGACATGTAGTTTGTTATCATGTGTGCCGCGCTTCCGCGATTCACGAAACGTCGGCAGGCTGCACAAACAGCCAGATATGACAAGACACCCGAAGCAGGTAGTGACAGCCCAAAACAGAGAATCGCCAAGGACACCTAGTGAAACCCCACGTCGTGACCAATGCGCGTGGCCAGACTACAACAAACCACTGCGAACACTGTGCCAATACTGTCCCGACGGCCAGTATCACTGGCACAAGGACTGCCCCCGTCGGACATCGAACTCTCACGATACAGTACACGGCAAGGTCTCGAGGCCAGGAAACGAGTAAATGGGGAACGGGAACCGGACGTTCCCGCCTCCCCATTGCCAGGCAAAAACACCTCAGTATTGACTCCACAACAAATTTTGGTTAATCAGATGTGCAGTTCACAAAACCAGTGTATCAGTATACCAGTGCATGTAAACAAGGTCCCATGTTTAGCTCTCAAAGACACAGCAGCCACACATAATTTCTTTCATCCTCGTTTCGTGCAAAATAGTACTATCAGACCATGCAATCAAATCATTAAACTAGCCACATACAATCAGGAATGCCGACCTGCTGGTGTCGTCGACATTACCATCGGCATACGTGATTTAGAGACACAGTGACGTCAGCAATTGTGTCCGAAGAGTTACGTGGGGCAGTTATTCTGGGGCTCCCGTGGCTCACTGAACAAAATACCGTAGTGGAACTAGCTGTCCGGCAGATTCACTTTGGCCTTACAGAAAGGCACACCGCGTACGCTCTACACCCGCGTCCTCCAGGTACTGTGCCATCTATCTCGCTGACGGAAATCGACAACGACGTGCCGCCGCAGTTCGTTGAAGCCTTCCAGCACATGTTGGACGAGAGATGCGATGTGTTTGCTACCCACGACATGCTGCGACGTACCACTGTCACTGAACACGTCATCGAGCTGGAGCACGAAAAAACCCATATACGAACCACCACGCAGCTACCTACCACACCAAGCTCGGATAATCAAAGAGCAAGTGCAAGAGATGCTCCGTGATGGAGTTATCGAGCCATCTGACAGTCGCTACAACTCCGCTGTCACACTTGCACCCAAGAAGGATGGTACTTGGCGTTTCTGTGTCGATTTCCACACTGTAACCAGGTAACCAAATCTGCAACCCCCCATATATCAACATAAGAGACGCCCTTGCAACCTTGGGCCAAGCCAAGATTTTATCAACCCTCGACCTCCGGAGCGGATACTGGCAGGTACCCGTCAGACCCACAGATCGCCATAAGACAGCATTCACAACAGCCGATGGAGGCCAGTACCAGTTTTGTGCGATGCCCTTCGGCCTGAAGTGTGCACCTACCACGTTCCAGAGTATGATGATGCACGTACTGGACGGCTTCATCGGTGAATTCGCACTGGCCTATCTGGACGATGTAGTTGTCTGGTCAGAAACTTGGGATGACCACCTCTGTCATCTGTCTCTGGTTCTCGAACGGCTCACAGTAAATGGATTAACGGCTGCAGTACCTAAATGTCACCACGGAAAAACCACTGTTGACTTTCTGGGACACATCGTCGATGCTGAGGGTAACCGCCCTGATCCCGAACACCTCCGTATCATACGAGAGTACCAGCAGCCTCGTACGAGGTAACAGCTGATGAAATTCTTCGGACTTATCAACTGGCTCCGAGAGTACATAGAGGAGTTCGCCATCGTGACGGCCCCCTTAACGGCATTGTTGTCGCCCCAGAAACAGTACTGGCGGACGCCTGAAGCAGAAGAGGCATTCACCCAAATCAAACAACGTTTCATGACCTGCCCTACCCTGGCCAGGTACGACCCCACAAAACGACTCATTCTGCAAACTGATGCGAGTCAGGAAGGCCTGGGTGAGGTCTTGTACCAACTAGACGACGATGACAGACGGCGTGTCATCGACTATGCTAGCGCGAAGTTTGGCACTACAGAGCGTCGCTACGATGTGAATGAGAGGGAATGCCTTGCCGTCATCTGGGCTGTAAAGCGGTACCGTCCATATCTGGAGTACTGTCGCTTTACACTGAGGACGGATAAACGATGCCTCATGTGGCTGCATTCAATGCGGGAGTCCCGCAGCAAGCTGGCTTGGTGGTCCTTACTACTACAGGCATACGACTTTAACGTCAAGCACGTTCCCAGCAAAGAGAACCAGCTTCCAGATGCACTGTCGAGGTCGCCATGTCCTGGTGTCATCGCCGTTGACGACACCGAGTGGGAGGACATCATACCCCCGACTGGACCTGTAGGCACCAACAGCATCAACCTTAATCAGGTCAGTGTAGAAAGCGAAATACCGCTGCACGACTTGTACGACAGCGTTGTACGCGCCCAAGGACAATGTCCGATGTCACAGAAGTACCGGGAGCGCTGCGCCGCTGGGGTACAGGAGCGCTGGAGAGTGGTCGACAATCGCGTCGAGTCCTGTTCGCCGAAGGATCGTGACCGATGGACTCTGTTCGTCCCAACTGGTGTACGTGCTGATGTGCTGCACTACGTTCATGACAGGGCCATAGCGGGTCACCCGGGAGCACAACAGACTCTGAAGAACGCCCGTGACACCTTCTATTGGCCTGGTATAGCACGCAACGTGCGGGAGTATGTGCACAAGTGTGTTAAGTGCAATTGTTTCAAGTCACGCCGGACTGACAGCTGGCAACAACAGCAACCACGTGTTCCCACCGAACCTTTTCAAACTGTAGCGCTCGACTTAATGGGCTCGTACCCTCGCACGCCCAACGACAAGCGATTCGTGCCAGTCGCGACGGACTTATTTTCGCGTTGGACCGAAGCGTACGCGGTTCCCAGTGCACGCACGAACACTATTATCAAGACCTTGAATTCTGAATTCTTTCCTCACTGCGGCTACTCCAAGTACTTGCTTACAGATAATGGAGCCCAGTTCACTGGAAGAAAGTGGCGAGATGCGTGTACTGCGTGGGGCATGGCTCACATGAGAACGGCGGTTTACCATCCTCGAGCCAACCCCACAGAGAGACGCAACCAAGATTTGAAAACACTTGCGCTTGCGAGTGGGAGATAATCACCGCAGTTGGGCGGAACATTTGCCAGTGGCGTTGTTTACCATGAGATGTCGTGTAAATGCTGCCAATGGAAAGTCACCTGCTGCCATTCTACTGGGTCACAATTTGCCGGTGCCAGGCGAGCTCCAGTGCCCTCAGACAAATGACCACAATAGTCCGAATAACAGTGACGCACAGCGTGAACAGCGTGCAAAAGAGAGGCGTGAGGTACATGACCACCAACAATAATATATACAACAATGGGTGCCTACCACTTCACGCCTGCCAAAACAGCTGCGACCCGGACAATGTGTTTATGTCTGCACTCACCCCCAGTCAGCTAGCAAAATCAATTTTTGCACGGGACTGGCAGCAAAGTGGACCAGACCACACACCATTGTTCGCTGTCTAGGAAAAACTACCTATTTAGTGCGATTCAGCCAACGCCGACGAGTTGCCGTCCACCGTGACGATATACGACTGGCTGATAAACATGACACCGAGGTCCAGGCATCGCCCCCGGGTGAGAAGCCCGCGCACGACGTAACAGCATCTACCAACCTGGATGAGATTGATGGGGAAATAGTCCCAAGAGGGATCGGCACATCGACGGTGGGCGTCCCGATGCCCCGACAGTCAGAAGTCGACACTCAGTTGGGAGGAAGACCTCCTTCTTCACAGACGTCCCTGTGTCCACTAACATTGCGGCATTCTAGTGTCACCCCTGCGCCTGTCAGCACTGCGACACTTAGCGTCGCGGCGCCTCACTCCGCTGACACCCATGATGGAGCCCGTTCTTCGATGCAAGGGCCTATTACAGCGATGCCACCAGCTGCCATAGCTGCGCAAGAGGATCAAGAGACGCCACCCATGATGCGGGCGTCCTCTGCGAACCTCGCAGACGAGCGGATAAGGATGACAGTGCCCGTAGACTATACACAGAACACGATGCCGACAAAGGGAATTGAGCTGGCATGCCTGCCACTCACCCCTCCGACCCCTCTCCCAAACTCTTCAGGCGAGCACGGTTTCAGCCACTCTGACGTCATTGATGGGGATGATGAAAACAGCGACTGAGAAGGAGAACAGCTGATTCGCCGCACGAAGCGCCAGTGCGCATAAACACGTGTGCGCATCACCTGTGCCAATGTTCCAGCTTCACCAGGCACAAGCAAGGACGACGTTTCGAGGCCACTGAATTGCGGCGACATCAAGAACCAACATTATTATCACTTACGGCCCCGTCGACAACGCCGGTGGGTTTGTTCCTGCTGCTGTTAAGAAGACGACGAGGACTCACGGCGCGCAGACGATCTCCACGAGGGGGGGGGGGCATTTGACGTGTGCCAAGCACACCCTCTGGCCTAGCCCGTCTATCGCACCGTATCTGTGCCACCCTCACCCCCCTCCAGCGACACTGTGCTGTGTGAGAGCATGTGTGTGGGTATATGTATGTGTGTAACCCCTTGGAGTGTGCCAATTGTGTCCAGTGTATTTCTTAATTAATTGGAGTCATCAGTACTTATGGCAACCTTTTTGTGTTATATATGTATTCGTTTTAGTAAGACATGTTTTTTTGAAAGCACCCTTATACGAGGGGCACTATGAACGCACCCCATATCATAAATATGTTACATTCTTTGACTTAGTGACTCTGATATGCTCAATGCATAATATTTTATTTTCTGTGTAATTATGTCTTTAGTCCAGTGTATATTTTTATGTGTTAATTGTATCTTCCCCCGCCACCTCCGCTCGGACGCACCACTGCGGTGTTCCGAGCCGGAAACTGGCAGTTGGCATCGGCGCGCGTTCAGGGTCGGCAGCTCGCGTGTGCACTCCGGGCCTTTCACCTTTGTTTTATATAAATCACTTTCATTACAATAGTTTAAAGTATTTCAACTGGAACGTTTTAGCTTTTGTCGGCCCGGAGGCCCCCCATCCCCTTCCGGCTCGTGCGCGAGGGGCTTAACAACTTTATCATGTCCACCGGCTTCTAGCCATTATATCAGCACTGCCTACTGAACGGGCTAAAGGTTCAGGCCCGCTTCGCTAGTGATGCCTTCTGCACCCTAGTATTTTGTATGCTTCTGTGAATAAACGTGAGTAATTCTACCACAAATTTCTTATTTTGTTTACGAGTGTTACCTGTGTTCCCTGTGATTGGGTAAGGACTTATGGCGTGTGGCTCGGCCTACAGACCACAGCGTGGGAGAGGCGAGGCTATACAGCTCCCTTCGCCATACAAATCTCTTAGCATCCATGCACGCAGTCCCTTGGGCCGTCGGCATCACGACCCCGAGACAACAAGTATCTCACTGCTTAAATCAGCCGGGTATTACTTCCATTACTTCCCCATCCACACCTCATTCAACCTTCACCCAACCGACCCTGCCTAAATACCCCTAATACTGCCTTCCCCACCCACATGCCCACGTCACAGTTGTTAAATCAATGTCATTATTTGTGCACTTTCATTCTTAATTTAAATTATCAAAATATTGTAAAAGGTGTAAGTGCTCTCACCCCCTTCCTTTTTCACCTGAACCTACCTAAAAACTTTGAATTAATCATGTTTTATTATGTCTTCGAGTTTACAGACATCACTTAATTTCCGATTATCACAAAACAAACAGTTCGGCGAATTTGTTTAAGCGAACTTGTTTCATGTGTACCAATTATATTTAAGCTAAAATACTATTTTAATATATTAAAGCATCTTACAAACTACTTGTGGCAGTGTTTATTACAAAACTAAAACAGTTATGGCAATGTGTTATTCAAACAGTGTAAAATGGCTGTGTAGTTTCACAATATCCATGTAAATTGTTGGGCGAGTACGAGGTAAAGAAAGTATACCATTGGAAATAGTTGTAGGGTGAATTAACTTGTTTAGTTGATACCAAGCCCGTCAATCACCTTCCTTTTCATGTCGTTATAAGATTCCCCACCACATTCTCATTGTGACAGTTGAGTACATACCTAGCAAGATTGCTATCATTCTGATCATATTTCTGTGTGAAGGATCAGACAAGTTACAGGGTGAGCTCATGTTGGACTGTGTACTCAACCCAGCATGCTCTTATCAACATAACCAAGGTATGAAGGTTAAACAGGGCTTGACTCAATCACCTTTACATACATATTTTTGTTCAGTATTATGTGAATTTTTTAAAATGGTAGACTTTCTTTTCTTTACTGGTGGTTCAGGATAAAATGAGCACTTTTGAAAGCCTAGTTATATATTTTTTTTAATCTAGGTAATTTGTATTCTCCTGTTACTTCTTAATATAAACGTAGCACCTCCAGTGGTCATCACAGTGTGTTGATTGTACCAGTTTCAACACTTAATAATACCTGAACTCAATATAAACAATATTTTAAGATAATTACTCTAGCCAAGGTGTTCTACAAAAGTGCTAAGTTTATCGCAAACCACCTATGATTGCCTTATAGTTCATCCCAATTTCTAAAATGGTTTTAAGAACATTGATTCCTATTTACACTTTTTGTGTAAATATAATGTTTTTGAAATCCAGAAAGCGAGCAGATATTGTTGACCTGTCAAATACGTGTGTTGAAAATTGGTAGGGTGTTGCTATGAATTATTTTATATTAATATGTTTATTTATTGACTGCTAAACAATTTAGTCAATAATTAAGCAGTAAAAGAAATTTTCAACTCATCTATTAGACAGTCTTACGGAATCTGCTCCCAATCAAAAAACCCGTGTAAATAGGAACCAATGGCCTCAAACATTTTGTAAATCAAAAATATTTTTTTATATCTCATTGTGCACTGACTTGGACAGAAATGTGGGTCATTGTATCACTCCATACCTGTCTCAACATTTATAGCAACTGTTTAGTTTCCTCACTTCAATTTTCATACCTACGTTCAAACATTGAGTACAGTGAAGTGCAACAATATTATTGTAAGGAAGAAGCAAATTATTGTAAAGTTAAATTACAATAGAAGTGGTATACAACAGACTATAAAACATAACAGTCACTACATTTAGTATTGCAATGGTGCACACTTGAAAATAGATTATAGTTTCTACAACTACAGAAAAGTTAAGTTAATATGAGATCTTCCCATGTGACTGTTTCAAAGTTCTTGTAGCAGCTTGTTCCATTACAGAGAGAAATGTGGATATATAAACAATAATTTCACATCCGTAATTGGGCTAGTTTCTAGTGGCAAGTAGACTCCCCCCCCCCCAAGACAATCCTCCATTCCCTTCCTAAACCTTTCAACCCCTCCCCCCTCTAAGTCAACAACTCCTCCCGCAGTGCATTCCACTCCCTCACTGTCTTTACCAGCGGTGACTGTCTACCCCTCTCTGTTCTCCTCCACACCCTCTGAATCTTCTCACTTTTGTTTCCCTTTCCCTTAAAAGTTCCCTTAGTTAGTTTGCTGGCCAAACTGCCCCATTCCCCCTCCCCGCGTTAATCAGCATATTCAATCTGATCAGTCTTTTCATTCTACTTCTGTCCCTTAAAGGTTTCCATCCCAATTCCTTCATCACGCTAAACCTAAAGTTCCCTTCCTTTTCACCAGTCTACTACCTCTTCCATTAATTCATCCCTCATCTTGCTGTCCTTTCTAGCTCTTGCACCTCCACGTATAGACCCCACTCAGTGGCAATATATTCAAATACTGGACGAACCATCGTGCAATATACCTGCTCAGACTGCACAGGGAAATCTTTACTGTCTTAATTGTCACAGAAGCCTAGAATTTATTATTTGTGACACATTCAGCGTAGCCATGACAAACATGTTAGCATCCATTTGTGGGGACAACACAACTTTGTGCCACTACGGTATATGACTCCAACGCATTGGCATTTTGTCACTTAGTACTCCACAATTGTACTCGTCTCCCTGTGCATAACTTTGGACTAGCTTTTACTGTACCCAAGACCAATATGCATAGTTCTTTCTTTGTTAAGTAGGATATGTTTTCATACTGGACTGCTTAATTGTTGGCATGTTATAATACATATGCACATGTAAAAGCTTATCACAAATTTTGCAAGCCATTTTGTCAATAAAAGTAGGTGTATAAGTCACAATTTGACTTTACTATTATGTTCATAGCCCATGGATATGTAAGTCGATTGTGTTAGTCATTTAGTCATCCAGCAGCATAATACAGGGGCCAATTGGAAACTGCTGTATCTTGTGACACCACACCAGGACCTCAACAGGGGTGAGGGGAAGTGGAAGGTGTTAAAAGAGTACATAGCTGTACTGTGCTCCAAGCAAAGGTGACTTCATGGAAGAGGCATATATAGAAACATATAGGTAACAGTGGAGAGAAGAGCCCTAATTAATCTTCATGTTACTGATTGAAATTTTGTCGTAAGCCCGGCACCACACTTTTTCAATGATTGGCAAAGTAACTGTCTTCATTGTCAGATCTAGAGGTATGGGGGTGGTACTGTGATGTAGTCGAAGACTGCTCATGTTACATCGACGGTGATACCTTGTGGGGTCTAGCAGGATGTGCGTTATGTAATGTGTAGCGTATAGAGATGTAATTGGCTATTGTGTTTTCTCATGGTATGCTATCCCATTTCTTCTGTACCATTATAATAAGAACATTTGAAGGCAAAAAATAAATTTATTTTCAGGCTTTGAAGGTAAGAGTGAAACTATTTTTTCATAATGGCAAGTAATAACTTCAGTTCGCTAATTTATATAATTTATTTTTAAAACAAAGTAAATGAAATGGTTTAAGATAAAATCATAATGAAGTTATATGTACAACGAACACTTAGCGTAAAAGTAAAAAAAAAACTTTGGGGTGCACACAAGCATTCACATCACATCACATGACTGAGTTGGTCAACTTTTTACTCCTTACATACGCTACTGCTAAGTGATGGTTGTGAATCCAGCTTTAAGTAGTCATAAAACATAAGACTAATTAAAATTTTAATAATATTTATCAAATACTTACCGTTTTTACCAAACAATTTTTTTTGTCAAATCCTATTACTGTGTCATAATTTATTCTCTACAATTTACTCTGACAAGGACAACTTCTGTGCTCTTCTAGATTCTATGTTGTTGTGAATCCAATTTAAAAAACCTCACATTTATGTGTGCGTACATACATTGAGTGTGGTAAATTTGGCTTTACAAACATTGTGTATTTTAACTTGTATTTGCTCATTTATGAACTGTTGTTACTCCTGTATTTTTTTGTTGAAGATAGGTTAACTTTTGTTATGCCCCTTCTCTTGAAATTATTTAAGTCACGTTCTTAGTTTCTGTTGAACAATTTCTTATTTATGATATTATTGTGACATAAAAATCAACAGTAAAGCTGTGATTGATACATGACAATATGAAAACATTGGAACCAAACATGTTGTAATCCCTTTTGCCACACTTAATGTCTTAAAGTTAAACAATGCTCAGTACAAGCCATTTGTTGCTAAAAATTCTTGCTTTGATCTGAAATTTGTATTTCTTGATAGTGACTTGAAATAAACAGCAAGTTGATCCTCATTAAAGGTCAATGCATAACATCCAAAATGATATAAAAATTTGAATGTAAATTGTAACCCTAATAGGTTTGTTGTTTTTGTCTCACTTTCCCCTTCAGCCATTGGTCATCTTCACTTCACATCACTGTATGTCCTAGATCATTGATTAGTCTTGAAGATTTTGTCTATTAGCTAGTTACTAATCATTTAATAACATTTATGTGGTTAGGTGTAAAGTTAAAGCACTGTATTATTTTAGGGAAATACTGTATTTGGATTGTACCTACATGAAAACAGTATGCAGGATATTACTACAAAATAGGATAAAGCTAAAGAATTAAAAAAAGAAAATGGTATACTATTCTTGTATCAAATCAGGTAACGAGTAATTTGATTAATTGAAAAACCTTCATAAAACAAATACTGAACTCTGAAAAGAGGCGTAAAGACCACCTCAAAGGGCACCCCCTTGCATTCAACAGGCAAGCTGTATTGCTGTCAAGTATCAGGCAGTTTATGGCCTGTTGATGTGCTGCGCACCTACCAATTGCATGTTGAATGTTTGCCTACTACCCATATTCACTATTATAGCATTATATAACATGCTGTTGTTTTACATGTAAACAATTTGATGAAATTTATATGGTAACAAGTAACTGTACTTGTGTTTTTTATATGACATGACGTCCTAGTCTCTTATCTCTGTACTTGGCAACTCCTACATCCCAGGATCATTTTGATCTACAAGGAATAAAAAAAAGACTTTTGAGGATAAAATAAAAATAGACTTTTAAAGTATAAGAAAGTAAATCCAGATATAAGCACTTATCTATAGTAAAAAGTTTTTTCAATGTTTCTATTGTATCACCCCTTAATTGTGTGGCACTTGTGCTATGAGAGTATGAAAAATTAAACCAGCCAATTTCAGATTTCATAAATTAAAAGTTTAAAAGGCCTGTATGTCATTTTAGTTATAAAACAGTTTATAATTTTAGGAGACGTTCTCTAGGAATGGTAGGAAGGGTAATGAAGGGTGATAATAGTGTAGTTAAAGAAAAGGTGTATATTCTACAATGATACGACCAATGTTAAGAGCACACAGTAACAGAGTGGGACCCGTACGTCTAATAGAAGGCAGCAAGGGCAGGCTAGTGAGGACGAAGGGAAATTTTGGCCATCAAAGAAGTGTTGAAGGAACTGGTGGGAAACTCGTTGAAGGAAAGGAGAAGAATTGACAGGCTGGTCAGGATAGTGAATGGAGAGAGAGGCTGAGGTATGTTAGGCTGCCTGTCAAATAAGGCAGAGTACAGAGGAAGTGGGAATAATAGTGAGAATATTCAGGAGATGTTGAGCAGGACAGAGCAGGGTGGCAGTCAATGCTTAGAGGGTTGGTGAGGGGAGTGGAATTTGCTTTCGGAGAAGTTAGTGAAAATGAGGGGATTGGAATTGGAAAGTTCAAGAAAGGTGAATGTAAAAGAGGGTAAGTATAGCTTGCCACTGGGATGTTACCAAAATGCAAGTGAAATTATTATTTTTATTAATATCATTATCTGCGAACATATTTTATGTGATGTGAATGAGGGTTTATGTTTTACTATTGCCTCTTATGCTAGGGAATGGTTTTAGTAATCAAAAAACTTGCCTGTTTGGAGTTATGACATTATGTATATGTGAGGAGTCAGATTTTAAGACTTCAATTTATTTTGTTTTATTGTGTATAATTGTTCTGAGTCCATTGCACTAGTACTTTATTAATTTCATATTGTGTTTTGTTTAAAACAAATTTTATATTGTATGGATTATGTTAATGTTCAGTTCTACATGTCACGCAAGCTGTTTAGAATGTTTCATCAGCCAAAGGCTGTACTGTAAGAAAGAGGTTACGTAAACCAGCAGCTAGCAAACAAGTAA
>PNEQ01045967.1:0-14266 GCA_003012365.1 Medauroidea extradentata
AAGTGTTGATTGTAGACAAGTGCCCAAGTGTTGATTGTAGACAAGTGCCCAAGTGTTGATTATAGACAAGTGCCCAAGTGTTGATTATAGACAAGTGCCCAAGTGTTGATTATAGACAAGTGCCCAAGTGTTTATCATAGACAAGTGCCCAAGTGTTGATTACAGAAAAGTGCCCAAGTGTTGATTGTAGACATGTGCCCAAGTGTTGGTTATGGACAAGTGCCAGAGCAAATTTTATATTCATGTGTAAAGTTCCAAGTGACTGTAGCTTGTGTTCCTTAATATACACAAACTGTGAAATACAGTAAAAATACTTTGTTCTTCTCCTTTCATGGAATCTACTGATATAACAACCTGGTGGAATCCTCTGCAAGGCGAGTGACATCTGCCTTCAGACATTTATGCAAGATTGACCCCCTTGTGCTAGCATGCGAGAGTTCGTCCTCGTTGGCTCACTCAGTAGTCGCTCACTGGGTCAGGGTTAACGCTTCGACAACCCACTCTAGAAGAACAAACTGTCTGTCATGCTCTCTCTTTCTTAAAATATCTTCTAGAGGAATGCATGGCTCCTATTCAGCAATCTATGCTGCCACCACAAACCTTATAATGTTGACTCTCTCACTCCTCGGAAAAATTTGGGGTTATTAACCTTAGCAGTTGAGCCAGACATCTCTTTTCTCCCCGTACCTCTTCTGATGCTCCCATTTTACTCCTCATCATTCGCCTAGTGATAAGTGATGTCACGGCTGACCGTTATAACACATTACTTTCTATTTTTTATTTCCTGCTGATCGTTTAAAATTTATAATCAATGTTAAATTTACTTCTTGTTCGCAAATAATTACCTATTGTACTCTGGAGTATAATTTTTTTTGTGACTGTAGGAGGTTCAGTACAATCTTCTTGGGTATCATATTTTTTTTAAGATGTCTTATATGAAATTTATTTTATGTAATTTTAAATAGTACATATTTTTCTTTTTTATGTCTAAGCTTACTGAATACAGATTTGGTTTAAAAAATGGCATATTTTGATATGTGGGGGTTGGGGATGGGTCAGAATTGGACCAAAATATTTATAATGACCGTCCTTCTATGTAGCAACCATATTCCCAAAAACCGTCAGGGGTCGTAACAAAATGGATTAAAATATTTAAATGTTATTTTTTAAGGTGCATTTTGATGGCTCTCACAAGTGCGTAGTAGTAAACGTCGTAGTTGTGGACTGTGGGGCTTGACGTACTTTCATTCGAGAGTGTTGTCTTGACTGCTGTGTTTGGCTACCTTGATCAGAAGCGAAGCCACTCGAGGGAGGAGCAGGGCCAGACCGGCACCCACCGTGCACCCGGAAAGATGTGCTTCCACACCCATCATAGCTCAGTTGCATCCATCCATGGACTCCTTAGTATTCGCACACCAGGGATCTCCGCATTTCAGTACCCTCTAATAGATCCTAATTGAACTGCTCCTGGACAGGGTAATGCCAGACAGAATTAGGGTTAAGGGGAAGTTTCAGGGACAATGGTATTATCTGTTTAAATAACAAACACTGGCACAGACCCAGAATAGACCCCTAATCCAGATACTGTTGCTTGCTCCTATTGTTGCACAATAGTGCACCCTGATATTCTTGAGAGCCTGTCTGATAGATTGCCAACAAATGTCTCGTATGTATTATGTACTTACCGTATTTGCCGGCGTAGAAGACGGCAATTTTTACAAATTTTTGGCCTTCAAAAATTGTTACTCGTCTTATATAAAGGTGCAAAAATTTTTGGTGAGATAAAAATCATTTGAAAGTTAAGCTGTAAGCTGTAGAGTTGTACGATGTTTCATAGAATTGCGTTTTTCGTCACAAATGAAAACAAGTGCCCCCCCCCCCCTTTTTTTTTTTTTTTTTTTTTTTTTTTTTTTTTTTTTTTTTTTTTTTTTTTTTTTTTTTTTTTTTTTTTTTTTTTTTTTTTTTTTTTTTTTTTTTTATTTTTATTTTTATTTTTTTTTTTTTAAATAAAATTTACGGTACAAAATTTTGATGAGCCTCATTCATAACAGAAGATGCGTTTGCCTCGCAGCAAAGTGGCAATCGGTGCAGCTGGAGCGCGTGGCTTGTCCACAACTCTCGGGCGGAGAAAACTAGGATCTAGGTCCGCATGCTCAGATCATTTGCCTCGCCAACACAAAACTCTCAGGCGGAGAAAACGAGGATCTAGATACCGTATCACACATTCGTGTTTCTACTGTCTACTGCTAGGCTGGCAGGCAACTAACAGTGCACAGGAATGCGATTACCTTGCGAGCAACTGTTGTAGCCCGGCATTGCCATGTAGCGTGCGGCATGCCTCAGTTCGGTGTTGCCAAGTGGTGCACAGCTGCTGGCAACTGATGATGTTGTCGTCCACTGCCGTGCATTTCCTTGGCTGTTGTGCGTCCGGAGGGCAGTAGTAGCCAATGTTGTTCATTTATGTTTCTTCTTTGATGTTTGTATAACTGTAATAAATGCATTATAAATATTTAAACTAAGTTTTTAAAATATTTTTTCCGGCGTGAATTTCAAAACTATTCATTTCATCCCCCCCAAAATTTTTGACCTTCAAAACCATGACTCGTCTTATATGCACAGTCGTTCTATATGCCGGCAAATACGATATTACACTACTCTTCTACAATGTTTCACTAGGAGAAGTTTTCAGATGCTTTATCCAATTGTAATTCCTTGAGAGATGTTGCTGCAGTCCGTCCAGTAATTGTGATTGTGCTGGGGCAAGGAACTTGTCCAAACCAATTCCCTTGTTGCATCTTACGCTTAATAAAATGCTTAATACATGCGTGCCTGCATGGATAGTGGCATCCATAGGTGCATGTTTGTATATGTGTGTTTGGATACTTGAGGGTTTTAGTATTTATTTTATGGTTTCATGTTTATGTTAAGTAATTTTTTTATCCTCTTAGAAGCATTATTTGTGTATGAGTAGCACAACTTGAAAATGATTTATAGGCTTTTAAATGTTACAACTACAGTATTATGATGTATATTATTAATGTAAATCTTATGAAGCATTATAGTTAAATGCAAGGATAAGGAAGACTACTTTGTTTTAAAGAGGTTTATATTTACAAGATTTCACAGTATTTGTAGAGTTATGTTGGTAAGTGTGTGTATTTGTTGACATGAGTGCAGGGTGCAGCATTTGGGTTCTCAACGATTGTGGCAAAGTCAGGGGAGCAGCTGAGTGCGCACCTGCCACGTATTGTGCCTCGCCTCTACCGCTACCGCTTTGATCCAACACCCAGTATCCAGAACTCCATGTCTAGCATCTGGCATGCGCTCGTACCAGACACTCAGAGGACGGTGAGTCACCACTCGTATTCTACTGTACAGTTGTGGCCTGTGGATCATTCGTAAATTGTCAGTTAACTGAAACCAACCAATGGTAAGTGGCCATGCTCGTAATAGTTTGGAAGGCTAATGTCAGTTGAACATCGTGGTGAGGCCAGTTGTGAGATAGCAAGAGTCTGTCGTCGTCTATACACATATTTAGGCCCTCGTCATACTTAATATCAGAGATGGAACAATTCCATTATTCTTTTGATTCTCAATTCCAGCAAAATTTTTCTCAATGCTTTGATTCTCGATTACTTCAATCCTGAGTAGTTATGAGAAATTGCAGTTTTAAATGGCTGCAGTTCGCTAAATAAATGAAGCTGAATATGATAATGATTAGGGCTGTGCGGGATCCCGAGTCTCGGGAAATTTCTCGGGAAAAGTGGCTTTCTTGAATCCCGAGCAAGAAATAATATTTCCCGAGAAAAATTTAAAGTGTTTTCAAAGAGTATTTTATTAGCTATGAACCATAATTCGATGGATTTACTATTCAATTATAATAGTAATTAATAAATCACGCTGTCACAATTAGTTCGCAAACAAATTTCAGACATACCTTGTCAGTTTACTCCAAAATATACTTGCGTGCGTTGTGAAAAATATAAACGTAAGCGGTAGCTCCCGTGATATGTAAACAAACTGACGAGAGACATTATAAATTACTAGAGTCCAATAACTGCAAATCATGCATAAACGGGTTAGGTGCGCAAATTTTGAGAAGCTAAATCCATGATTTGGTGAATGAATCAGATTTAAATGTAAAATCACTATCCACAACACGACACGAATGCTTGCTACTTACGTCGGCCATCTTTGTCATCGCGCGCTGCCAACTGTAATTTATTTTGCTGCTGAAACATTTCAATAATACGCCGTAAGACTACATAAATATCACACAATAAAAAAATTGTTTACCAGAGCTTTAATGTTCTTCGATATAAGAAGAGAGATTTCGCTCAGCTTCATCAAAGCCCATTTTTAAATTCCATAACCGAACGAAGTTTGCCACAATTATGTTGACGTGTCTAACAATGCAATCTTCTGACCCGATCCATCAATGCTGTCCTGAAGACAAATGGAGGTGTAGTTGGGAGTACAGTAGGCTGTCATTACTGCTTACACATTTTTAATGCAGATGTTTTCTTTTAATTAAATTAAGCAAAGTCCACATGCTTTATGACGTTGAAGAAGTCAACAAACTTTTGGGGTGGGCAGATCTGCACCAAATATCACGTGAACAATTCACCCAATCAGAAGCCACATCGGTGTCCACAACATCAACACAGCATAGGCCGTCAACACGGACGGATCAGTCAGACACGTCTGCATAATTGCAGATCCCTAACATATTTTGTTTCAGCCTGTTTTTGAACTGAGTGAGTTACGTGAGTTGATATTTCATAATAGCCTTCATAAACCAAAGGATCGAATTAAATATTGTGTATATTTTTGGCAATTTTAATAGGTATTTTACAATGGTAAAAATGAAAAAAAAAAAAAAAAAAAAAAAAAAAAAAAAAAAAAAAAAAAAAAAAAAAAAAAAAAAAAAAAAAAAAAAAAAAAAAAAAAAAAAAAAAAAAAAAAAAAAAAAAAAAAAAAAAAGGAAAAGAAAGAAAAAAAGAAACGTAATCAAGTAATGTGTTCATTCTAGGGGAACATAACCTAAACAAACATTGCGAAATTTTTTATTGGACAATGGACAGCATTGCGGGAACAAGCAAAGGTGTTGCAAGCTCAAGTAATGATGAAGTAATGAAGTTTGTAGACTTAGCGGTTTAAACAGCGTGGTTATTGTTCTGAGTTTATGTTTAAAACCTATTGAAGCAAAGAAATGTGTTGATCAGATATAAAAACATATTTTATGAAAGGCAAAAAAATTAAGAATTTCCCGATCCCGTCCCGTTTTCCGAAAGAAAAATTTTTTCCCGCCCAAATATTTCCCGACCTGAAATTTTCATTTCTGCACAGCCCTAATAATGATATAAAGTACAACAATCTTTGAAAGAACTGTGCAGTGGGAGTGCATGACTGGATTTAGTTTCTTGGACGTACTCCATTGTGATATAAATGACTTGGAGTATGTCCAAGAAACTAAATCCAGTCTATTATATATGACTTTTTAAAAATTATTTCGAGTTTGAATTCTATAATTGCTACTCGCAACTGTTCACAAACATATAAAATATGAATTCACTTAGCATCTAGGTTAGTATTATTTTTATCTAGTAGAGGTAGCAAGATAGTGAAAATTAGGACATGTAGATGGTAGTAAACAGAACTGTTTACAATGT
Source organism: Medauroidea extradentata (assembly GCA_003012365.1). Classification (NCBI taxonomy): domain Eukaryota; kingdom Metazoa; phylum Arthropoda; class Insecta; order Phasmatodea; family Phasmatidae; genus Medauroidea; species Medauroidea extradentata. Next base: position 5,673 of record PNEQ01045967.1, read on the forward strand.
AGCCAAATGTCAAAATCCTTGTTTGGATATGTTTTTTATAATTAACAATGTGATATACATTAGGGATGAGCCAACATGGAAAAACCGATTACGATTACCGATTGCATAAAAAAATAGAATCCAACCGATTATGTTCTTAACCGATTAATAATATTGATGAATATTACCAATTACCTATTTTAGGCCTACACAAAAATAATAAAAAAACCTCATATACACGCAAATACACTCCCGCCGCTATTAATAAATAAATACAACTTCAGTCACGATCGCCAACATTCGTATCAGTAAATAAATACAACTTTAATCATGGTCGCCAACATTCGTATCAGTAAATAAATACAACTTCAATCATGGTCGCCAACATACATAATTTATATTTTGGCTCATTTCACCACACGTGTTTGTTTTACTCGACCTTGACATGGTATCTCGTTGAATGCACTGAACTCGCACTTACAGCGCACCAAACACTTTAAATGTGTGCGTGTGACGTCATGGCACTAAATAAACAAGTGCTTGTAGCTTGTTTGTCTGCCATATTTGATGTGAGGTATTGGTGAAACACGAAACGGTTATGTGGAAAGTTACACAAAGCCATTCTCAAACGTTCGTAGATGCAAATGTTAAAATCTGATGGAATGTGAAATATAATTTCCCAAAAAAAAAAAAAATAAATAAATAAATGTACTCATAAATACGTTTACCAAACACATGAAACTTTGACAAGTTGCTTCAAGAAATGAAAAGTGTGTGAAACATAAACATTATTTTATGAGAACGTGGAATTACTTTCGTATTAAAGGTATTTCCATTCCATATTCACCGCTGTGTTTTTTTTCTTGGATGCTAACATCAAAACATTAGCGCTAGCGTAAAGTGTAGGCTATTGCTCAATTCATTTAATTTTTTTTCATGCTGGACTGGTTAATTGTTTACAATAATCGCAGATAACGATTAACTACCGAAAACTGATAATCGTTCTATTAAAGTTAATCGGTAATCGAATCGGTTCATCCCTAATATACATAGGGGTAAATCATTTACAATTTTAAAACATTGAAGACAATTGTGAAAAAAAAAGTCCCAGTTCTATAGAACATTAAGAAACTGAAGTTACACAAGGAATGTAACATGTTCCTTACTGCACAATGGATACGGCACAACAGAACTAACTTAAATATGTTTCTGTATTTTTATAAGACAGGCAATGAACCCACGAATACCGACATACGTGGCGAGGTGCATTGTATAGGCGGTTATAAAAACTCATGACATTAGTCTAGATGAGAATGAAACTTCAACTCGAGTGTTTAAATAGTCATTCAAGTGAAATATACTTGCATCCAAAAAGTGACCCGAAGTTACTGCTGGGAAGCATTCAAGTGCAACCTGGCTAACTTCTGATGATCAATCGAGAATACCTACTTAACTTTTGTGTAGCTGTGAAGTAGATGATTTGGCAACCCTAGAATTGTTGGATGTGGCAACACTGTCATGCTAGGCCACCAAGCTGGCTGCCATCAGCACGTCAGTGTTCGTTGCTCACATTTTTTCTGAGTGAGCTTGCGGTTTCTTTGTGAACACGTTCATTTATTAACTTTACGACATTTAAAATTATTTCAAGAAATTACGGTAATGGATTATTGGATTGCGATTACTGTGTGAAACTTTCTGCCCCAACATTAAACGTGCCACGAGCTGTTCTTGTATTTGTATGCTGTTCAAGTGCCGTACAAGGGTTGATGAAAATGGAATTTTAATATCAGTAGTTAGGCCTAGTTATTTTTGTCTTAATCGTAATCTATTTTGTTGAATGTGAATATTATTAATGCGTCTACATGAGTGTAAAGTTTTTATTTTACGTGCATTTTGTTATTTGAAGGCCTACATTTTTTTCAGCTCTTGGTAGGCCACGCTACTTTCTAACATGTGCGATCAAAATGTGTCACATTACATGAATTAAAAAAGCTGTTAATGTTATTTAAGCGAAATAGCTGATAATTTTAATACATATCCTGCATAGTGGCCGACAAATGTGATTTATTTATTTAAGTCATGAGTTTTCTAGGTTAGCCTTTAATAACATTGTGTGTCTAGGAATTACAAACTGGCTAGTAAGTTTGTATTTTATTTAACATATTTCAAAACTATTGTTACTGTGATGTGCACTTGCACATAGCACTTACTTGGCCTCTTATCATTTAGTAATTTCATTTTTTTTGTTTCAATTAATTAATATATTTTTTTTTTCTGTTTTATTGTGTATAACAAATTAAGTAGACCAACTTGACCAGGAATAGGGATGTATACTGCGGGATCCAACAAATTAATTGGGGATGCTAGTAGAGAAATTAACATTAAAATTTTATTTAAAATTTAACTGTTAAGGCAGGATAAGGGCATTAAATTTTTACGTGTCAATTGTTTCGGATTTATATCGTGTTTGGACTCATTTTGGAGCTAATTTAATTTCAAGCAACTTTTCTAGGTAACTTTTTCTTATATTTTGCCTTGTTTGGATTTTTTTTTTAAATCTCAAGTAGCCTCTTAGCTTGCTTCTCCTGGAATGGGATTTATATGGCAGGCTGGTCATAGTTCACTTACTTGGAAGCACGTACAGAGAAGTGCTGGCTTTTAAAATTTCAAATAAGCTCTGAGGTAGCCTGTGTTTGGATGGATTTATCTGACCGGCAGGTCAAAGTTCACTCGCTTGGAGGCACGTACAGGGACGTGCTGGAATGCGATGAGCTCTGCTAAGCGTTTATCGATCGGCGTGGGTGGTAGTGTCGGGCGCAAAACTCCGAAAAGGTGGTGATCCATGACAGATGGATGACGCTGCACATCCCCAATTAATAAACTTAAGGAATATTTAGCTGGTATGATGGAATAAAATTATCAGTAACTATGTTACATAGTTTGCTTCCTTAGTAAACATCAATTAGGGCCTAACCAGCTTTTGAGGCAAGTTGGATCCTGATGTATCGCTTCACCGCTCGGCCGAGTAAGCCAGAGTGTCCGTCCAGGAAAGTTAGTTGTGATCCATCGGAGTTAGGGAATGGTCGCCAGGAGATGGCCGGCTGAGTGGTTTGTTTAGTTGGGGCGTCTTGGCGGCAGGAAGAGGACGTGGTAGAGGTGCTGTGAAGCCTTGAGGGCGGATTCGTTAGAAGAAATTGGTTTTATTTTCTCTCTTTTTTTGGCATGCTGCCTTTTCATTTATAGTAACCAGAAGTAGATATTAATAACCGTATAGTCAGTTATTAAGGTAGACAAAGTGCCGGACCAAGTACTACTATTGAGGGCAGGTGGAAAGGCGTAATATGTAGACAAGAAAAATCCACCTCAACTAACTTTGGGCGAGCACACACTATGTGAATTGCCTTTGTATGGTAAATTTCGTCACAAGAGGTTAAATAAAAAGAGAAAAAAATGCAGAGTTTATGATTTTTATTTATTTACTCATCTGTGGTTGATTAACCTCTCTGCTATCCGGGCATCAGTATAATTGGCACCGCCTCTACGTCAGCTGGTTTGTTTTCGTTGTGGTTCTGCCCGCTGACTAACGACGTGTGATAGCCAAGGAAGAGAGAGCTACATCACTGCATGCACACAACATCAACCGAGGACGAAACTACAAACAAACAGATCGCAACACATTACGATTGGAATGTAGATGTTACAAAAAAGTGTTTACGCCTGTTTATTATCAATGATATAACAGATTGTAATGTTCCTTCACAGTTAGTGTCTTAGGAAATATGTAGGGCAATTTAAGTTGCTGTGGTCTCCGAGTCGCAAAAATATTGTCTCGTGAAAGATGTAAAGGTTAAATAGCCTACTCAATCAAAAAAATTAATATACCTATCCCAACGGAAGTATCTTATCAAAATAAATAAATGGGAATATCGGAAAAATCTAAATTTAAAGAAACACAATTTTTCTTTGATTATCGGTTCTTTCGACACAGCAAGAATCAGGGGAATCGAAAGATTGAAAATCCCATCCCTAATATATATATGTGTGTGTGTTGTATGTATGTATGTATGTATGTATGTATGTATATGTATATATGTGTGTGTGTGTGTGTGTGTGTATATATATATAATATATTATATACCTTATTTTTCCGCATCTGGTGCGAATGACAATTTCGGAACTGTCAAATCGGAAAATAAAATTGCATGGCCTTACAATGCGATACAGTGTAAGCTGTGCGCCAAGGCTTGGGCCGTGCGGGTAGGTAGTGTGGCAGCCGGCGGCACGAAAGAAGATCTAGAGCAGAGTATGCAAGCAAATGATTGGTAAGGGGAGTTGGAAAGCAGCGGAGGGAGGGAATGATGCAGACCAGTAACTGTAAACAAGAGGATGGGAAGCGAGTCTAGAGAAGGAGGGGGCAGTTGGAATGCAGACACTTTGACGTCAGTGTTGTTGTTGGCACTGTTGCCATACCTACACTATGCTAGCCGCCCACGTCTGGTTAGCTTGCGTCAAGACTGGCTTTGCATGTATTGCACCTACTTTATTTCATCGTGGTTATAATGGAAGCACGCACGTTAAGTTGCATGTAGCCTATTAGGTAATGCCATGCTTTGTAGGTTCTACAGTTTGGCGATTAATTTTATTTAATATAAATTAATAACAAAAAAATTAGCCCTCACTTTAATTGCAAACAATTTTGTTCTGCGTTACATGAAAATCACTTTGTTTTACCCATATCTAGCACACACAAAACTTAACATTACCGAAACAACCGTACATAAGCAAATAAAGATGAAGACTGACTGTTGTGATAAGAGTGCACCTGCTATCATGGAAAAAAATGTTCGCCCTGGCTGGACAATCTAAAAAATAACTACCTCCCCTCCCAGTCAGACACCATCACCTCCCCCCCTTCCTCCGCCACGCTTTATGGAAGCGACGTGTCAGTTGACATTACAAGCCATGACACTGAGTCGTGCAAAAACGGCATACGGTATAGGCAGACCCCGGGGTTATTTTCCCTTTTGCGCACCAATATAATGCGACCCCGCATATAACGCGAATAGTGATTTGAGACCACTGAAATCTGCAAAAAATTATTTCGTTATATGCGGAAAAATACGGTATGTAGGTATGTATGTATGTGTGTATATGTGTGTAGTGTGTATATGTGTGCGTATAAAATAATATAATATTATATAAGGTCTTTGTTTTAATGGTTATCTTATTTCATGTTTGGGCTTACCTCACTTTGCATTGGGATTTTCAAATATTCTAGCATGTGTTGGCATACTGATATGTATCATATTGTTTTGGGATGGCATACCTGGGTATGATTTTGAAGTCGAAAAACTCTCGTGAGTAGATTTCCCCCAGATAATTTTCATTGGCCTGTTATTTAAAAATATTCTTAATTTTCTAAGAACAAATCTTGCTGATGCAATTTTTTTTTTTTTTTAATATTTTCTATCTAATTTCACTTATGATCTTGATGAGCGCATTGTCCTAATATGCAACACATTTAATGCTACAAACAAGAGAGTAGTTGAAGCTATTGTAATGGTATTGCTTTTAAAATTAAATTCAGCTCATTATAACCAACTTTCTTGTTTCATCCCCCATCTAACTTAAATAATAGAAAGTTTCTTGCTGACCAATTTTTTAGTGTTTCAATCTGTAATGAAACTGACCTATAGTTACAAAAAAATGTCTATACAATTTACAAAGACAATTTGTAGTCATCTGTTTAGATGTGCATTTCAATGCTCTACGATATAGTACAACAATTTTAAGTTCAATGTTTCTATGTGAAATTTCTGGATTTTTTTTCAACCATGTGCCGAAACAAGGACAGTGATTATGGCACAAGACTCTCTATAGATTGTGCCAGTCACTAAACTATATGAAGAAAATATTTTGTGTATGGCACCACCAACTTGCCACACACATTGATAGAAAACGGTATAATAGGAGGGAGGGGATATTAAGACATAGAGGTAGGCAGAGTGAGTGTGTGTGTTTTGTTTGTATACTATAGCTCTTGCCGACAGATCCATTCCCATGATTCATCCATTTTTATACACCTTCTTAAAATATAGGTTACACTGTTTTAGGGACCTGCTGAAAACAGGTGCAAGATGTATTAAAGTTTAAAAAGAGGAAAGTTATGCTGCAAGAGGTTGTATGGAACCATTAAAACTGGTTTTATATAAGGGAAAGTGTAATATGGGGGAATGTAAAAATGGGATTTTAATGGACACAATTGCATACTGAGAAATTGCAAAGTTATTTAACTTATTAAACAGGTAAATTCTTAAGTTGGAAATTTTGAAAATTAGAAACTTATTTACAGGCTTTTACTATTATACAAAATACAAATCAATATTTCTGATGATTCAAGTCAAAGAAGTAATTAAAATAATGTAGAAGCATTTTTCGTCACCGACCATAGACATACTATACAGTACTATTGTTTACACCATTCGTGCTTGAATTTGTGGAATATATAATTAAATTAATCCATCAGTAATTTGGCTATCTACAGCTAAAAGAATGCTAGTTGTAAGCATAAACGATCCCCACATTAATGTTGAAACGTGAAGTCGGGTGAGATACTAGGTACTGCACAGCCATGCTGTGACTGAGACGTCTAACATTATTGTGTTTTTTTTTGTGAAGAGGAATGGAGTTATCAAATGGCAGTGTTTTCCGGTAGGTGGACAAGTACCACGCCGAAATTCTGGCTGACCTCGTGGAGCAGCTGACGTCATCACAATGGCGTGTGCGGTACTCGTGCTGCACAGCCATAGCAGATTTCCTCCGTTGTGGCCCGAACAGAAGCCTTCACGACTCACTACCATTCCTGCAGCGCCTCTGGGCGCAGTTATTCCGTGTCATGGATGACGTGCACCAGAACACACGCATTGCGGCCGCTGCCACAGCTGCTGACCTGGGCAAAGTAAGTTGTCTCTCTCCAATTTTATTCTCTTCCTTCTGTACAACACATACATTGATCTGTCCAAAAGTGAGTTGTTTCCCTGTTTTATTCTCTACCTTCTGTACAGCACACACATTGATCTGTCCAAAGTAAGTTGTGTCCCTGTTTTATTCTCTTCCTTCTGTACAACACACACATTGATCTGTCCAAAGTAAGTTGTGTCCCTGTTTTATTCTCTTCCTTCTGTACAACACAGACATTGATCTGTCCAAAGTAAGTTGTGTCCCTGTTTTATTCTCTTCCTTCTGTACAGCACACACATTGATCTGTCCAAAGTAAGTTGTGTCCCTGTTTTATTCTCTTCCTTCTGTACAGCACACACATTGATCTGTCCAAAGTAAGTTGTGTCCCTGTTTTATTCTCTTCCTTCTGTACAACACACACATTGATCTGTCCAAAGTTAGTTGTGTCCCTGTTTTATTCTCTTCCTTCCTTACAACACACACATTGACCTGTCCAAAGTTAGTTGTATCCCTGTTTTCTTCTCTTCTTTCTGTACAACATACATATTGACCTATCCAAAGTAAGTTGTGTCCCTGTTTTCTTCTCTTCCTTCTATACAACACACACATTGACCTCTCCAAAGTAAATTGTGTCCCTTTTTTTATTCTCTTCCTTCTGTACAACACACACATTGATCTGTCCTAAAGTGAGTTGTGTCCCTGTTTTATTCTCTTCCTTCTATACAACACACACATTGACCTCTCCAAAGTAAGTTGTGTCCCTTTTTTTATTCTCTTCCTTCTGTACAACACACACATTGATCTGTCCAAAGTAAGTTGTGTCCCTGTTTTATTCTCTTCCTTCTGTGCAACACACATATTGACCCGTCCAAAGTGAGTTGTGTCCCTGTTTTCTTCTCTTCCTTCTATACAACACACATATTGACCTATCCAAAGTAAGTTGTGTCCCTTTTTTTATTCTCTTCCTTCTGTACAACACACACATTGATCTGTCCTAAAGTGAGTTGTGTCCCTGTTTTATTCTCTTCCTTCTTTACAACACACACATTGATCTGTCCAAAGTTAGTTGTGTCCCTGTTTTATTCTCTTCCTTCTATACAACACACACATTGATCTGTCCAAAGTGAGTTGTGTCCCTGTTTTATTCTCTTCCTTCTGTACAACACACACATTGATCTGTCCAAAGTAAGTTGTGTCCCTGTTTTATTCTCTTCCTTCTTTACAACACACACATTGACCTGTCCAAAGTGAGTAGTGTCCCTGTTTTATTCTCTTCCTTCTTTACAACACACACATTGACCTGTCCAAAGTGAGTTGTGTCCCTGTTTTATTCTCTTCCTTCTGTACAACACACACATTGATCTGTCCAAAGTGAGTAGTGTCCCTGTTTTATTCTCTTCCTTCTTTACAACACACACATTGACCTGTCCAAAGTAAGTTGTGTCCCTGTTTTATTCTCTTCCTTCTGTACACCATGGCCATTGACCTGTCTAAAGTAAGTTGTGTCCCTGTTTTATTCTCTTCCTTCTGTACAACACACATATTGACCTGTCCAAAGTGAGTTGTGTCACTGTTTTCTTCTCTTCCTTCTGTACACTACGGCCATTGACCTGTCCAAAGTAAGTTGTGTCCCTGTTTTATTCTCTTCCTTCTGT
>PNEQ01045968.1:0-14210 GCA_003012365.1 Medauroidea extradentata
TCAAGTTTAATCACCAGAGATGTTCTTAACATTATATAAGCAAGTAAATAATTATACACAAAATTTAAATGTTGCAGTATGTTTACTAATTTTTGAGTTTTTCATCATATTGCTTTCGTTGGCATTCTTTTCTGTGTGTTCTAAACCCCTAGGATAACTCATCCCCCTACAGCCCTTGAGCAAACATTTCTGTTATCAAAATATACACTAAAGGAAAGTAGGCTGATTAGTTCTGTATAGATCTACTTGTTTCATTTTGTTCACTTCCATCCACAATTGTATCCTATCAACGTCATCCTACAACATGTTCCCTCTAGCAACCTCTGCATATATATCACAGTCACAGGCAAACAATCTTAGTTTGCTATTTAGACACACGTGTGTAATTTGCCATTATTATAAACAGCCAAGGTCCTAGTATATTTCCCTGTAGCGTACTGGACGTAATCTCTCCCCTTGAGATAAGGAGTCTTCACTTGTTTCCTCTGTCTCCGCCCTTTGAGGAAGTTTACAAACCATCTCACTACAACGTTGTCTACCAGAAAATTATCAACTTTCAGCATTAACACCCTATGTGGTACCTTATAGAATGCTGCCTAGAAGTCGAAGCAGACATACACCTGCTTCCCCTCAGAAACTGTTTTCACCAAGTCCTCTATAATCCCCACCAGATGTGTCTCACATTAATATTCTTTGCTAAATCTATGTTGATAACCCTGCAACTAGTTCCTCTCGCTTTTAACCTGCACTACATACTGGACCAGCAGTATCTCCAGTACATTCCCGGTATTTTATGTAAGATTCACTAGTCTGTAGCTGCCAGGTCTCGCCCTATCCTCTAACTGCTTGAATATTGAGACTACAACTCTGCTTCCTTCTAATCGTGTGGTAACTTCCCCTCCTCCAGAGGTCTGTGAAACATTACTTCTAAATATATGAACAACACCAAACTCAAAGAGCGCTATTTTCTATACCATCTGGACCGGTCGCCTTGTTACACTTTAACACTTGTATTAACTTTCCTACATCCCACTTTCTAATTGTTAGCTTCCTAAGAGGTTTCCCCCAACATTCATAACTCCAATCATCCTTCTCCTCAAACACTGCATTTTCCTTTTTATTTGTTGTAGCTTGCCGGATGCACCTTTGTACACTGGCATTCTTCTGACCTTCCTTTTATTTTCTTAAAATTTTCAAACAATTTCCTCCCTCTACCCTCCTCATAATATCTCCAAGTAATCATTTCTTCCCTGTCTAATATTTCTTTCTATCTGCCTCATCACTTCTGTAGCTATTTCCATTCCATCGTTCCTTCATTTTACATGCATCTGCCTGCACTTGCTTTTTTATCCCATTTCTTCCCATCCATAATGCTATGTTTCCCTCTCAGCAACAATCCTCCTCCATTGTATACATGTTACCATCATTTCATAAATTATCTTCTCAAACACACTTCACAAGATCTCTACACTTTCCTCTTTAGACAATTTCTCAAACCTATCATTTAGAACATTTCTGTCCCAGCTACTTTCCTTGCCCATACAGCCACACCACTATATCATTAACCTCATCAGCCTTTTTTCCACCAATCTTCGTCTCCACTACTGGAACGTTGTGGTTACTGATCCCTTCGAGTACTACCACGCCAACAATAGCTTTCCCAGGTCTAACTAACCCCACATTTAGTATGGACCCTTCCTCCTTTTCGTTTCATCCAGTAGGTTCCTGTACTGCATGCACCAAGCCTCTTTCACTAACTGCGCTGTCATTCTCTGCATCATGTTACCCATACATTCTACTCACTCAATCCAATATACACCTGGCATAGTGCCACAACCCACTGCCTATGCCCAAGTGTTATCGATCCTGTCCTTCCTCAACTGTATCCCACCCTTGCCCTGGTTGCCTGTATGCTCCAGTACTGTGATATTCGTACCTATCCCTTTTACTTCTGTCACTTCCTCTTCTTAGTATTCCATTCCACCTACCCTTCTAACACCTCCCTCACACACACCACTATTCCTCCTCCCCTTCCTTCCCTACCTCTTCTAAAGTTTATGAATTTATCCTCCTTACATTCCCTGTCTAGCACCTTCCTGTATATTCTTATCTCCAGTGCTACATCTGCTCTGTATCTTTCAACCTTACCCAGAAAGCTTGGTTAGGGTAATATAAAAGTATTATAAAACCAGTTTTACTGACTTATTTCATTTCCACTTACCACATTACAGGTGCCTTATTTAAGAGGGATTGTGTTGGGATTATCTATATTTCATAAGATGGGAGGACTACACACTTAGTTTAAAACCTTTCGTGAGACTATTAATTCACTATCACTAATATGTTGATATTAGTTGATGTCAACAAAAACCACACATACCTCAGTTAACATTGAAATTGCAAATTATCTAGGCATAGCTTAATTAAATTTATTTTAAAGCCCTCGTACGACTGTCTTGTATGCGCAACACATAAGCAAGCCTACTGAATTATGTGACGATTTTATTATGAATCGCTAAACGAATGCCACTTGTATATTAGACTAAAATATTCATATATACCTTATTACACAAGTTACAAAACTTTCGTTGAACTCAGGAAAAATTACATAAATTACACCGAGTAAGGCCATGGTTGCGAAGAATTGTGTAGGCCTACAGACAATTGCAAACACTACATTGACGTTCTTCACTTGCATTATATAAAAGCTGATTTTCATAAATAAAGCATTGAATTATGTCATTCCACCATACTGTCGTCTAAAACCTAGACATTAACGACCATTTTTTTTTATTTTCACCACACTTCAAAACATAACTTCGGCATATGCTTGTAACTAAAACTTCGTGGCAATTTTCCTTCTTACAAATATAATCCTTCACTTCCTACATCATTTTACATGTACGACAACGATACATATTTTGAAATTACGAGAAACATAACCGAAATATTCTTATGGCGCAACAAATTAACTTCAAAACAGCAGAAACAAGGTCGTCATCTTTAACTACAGTGTACGCCTTGTCCAGAGCTTCAACCTCCCGATAAAATAGCCAGAAATTTATTCTCAAGTTAGGTCTACCTAGAATTCGTAAGTCGCAATTTGTCGTCTACCTAGGAAATAAAATTTACCCAGGTGTTACCTGGTTGTGGTAGTACCGGCCCTAACTATTTTTAAGTACCCTACTATTTTTATCATTTAAAATGATTTATTAGAAATGCTTCACTGCTGTTATTATAAGCTGACGAATTCCATGGATCATACTGAACGCACAATACTTACAAATAATATGAACAAATTTGCATTCCAAGAATATTTCCATTCGAGTATAACAGCATTTTATGTTGGAGATAGGTGTTTAATATCGCCAAATAATTTTTCCACAGCTTATATCATGAAACTAATAATCATAATAAATGTCATTGTATCCTAAAATAAATTTTTGTGAAAAAATAGCCAAAATATTATGGTAGATTCTAGAACTGAATAAATTTTAGGTAATACATACCATTTAAACTGAAATGAGTACGGCTGTTACTTACCGAGGGCGGATATCATCCTTTTGACACTTTCTCTATAGTCTATCTAATTACCTGATAAGCTTTACGTAGTCTCATCTTTAGGAGACCCTAAACCTACGTTCCTATTTGGAAAGTTAGGTGTATGACTTCATGCATTTGTAATGAAAAAGTATGTTATCTGTGTGTGCTCCACCAACATCTGTTCAACAAGAAGGCAGAATTTAATCAAACTTTGCAACGACATATTAAGTACCTTTAAAATGTTTCATGTAAGTGTTTTCCTAATGCACTAATCTTATTTTTTAATTGCTTTCACACATCGACAACCATTATTCCCGATTCAAGCTTAATTTTTTATGTTGATATTTCATCATCTAATTGTTTCAGTGAAAGAAAGTGATGAGATTTTGGTCAGCTCATAATAGCGAGGCTTTCAGTGGTGAGTGGTTGGGGGATGACATGAGATTAGTATAGAGTTACGCCGGAATGTAACGTCGGGGAAAAAGGAGAAAACTGATCAGTCATTTATTGAGATAGCACGGCATCAATAATGTTCGTTCAGTTTATATTTACAGAACTATATATTTCGTATTTTGACAGTCTTCCGGATAAATTATGATTTTCATAAAATGTATTGTAGTCGGGTAACAATTTTGGAAAATGGAGAAATCGGAATGTATAACAATTTTATATCACATTTTATGTAATACAAGACCAATTATAACTAAATATATGATTTGACCGTTTATAAAAAAATATGAGATTTTACCACAGTTTATTGTTGTAGGTCTGCCAATTTTAAAGCTACATCGACATGAGTTAATACTGTATGCGTTATTTTGAAATATCTTAGAATCATTATAACAAAACTTAGTACGTTTAAAGGTAACAATTTAAGTATGAATTTCTGAAAGATTATTTTACATAGGTAGAGCTGGCTGGCTTTCCCTAAGAGAGCCATGCATTGGTAAACGAACATGTTATGTCACTTTTCCGGTTATAACGGCTGGTTTAAACTAAATTTTGTAGGTTTGTTTGTCTCTTGGAAACATATGGCTTATTTTAGTAGAATTTATTAGTTAAAGAATTTCACAAATTTGAAGGATCATACTAATAAATTAAACTGTTATATTTCGTTAACTCTTAAACCATTTCGTGTCAAACTATTCCAGAAAATTAATATACGACAAATGTACAATTTTAAAAGCAACTTTATAACTTAGCGGGTAAACGTTCCTCAATAATTAGAATAGTAAGCCCATTAGTTATGCTTTAACTTCTTGTTTCTGTTTTTTGACCTCTGATACCAATTATTACGATTTATTGTGGAAGAAGTTATTCATACTAAAATAAAGGCATTGACTGATGTTCTACCACTTGTTTCAGTGTTCTAATATTAAATGTGACATTACCGTTGATGACACAAATAAAGAGCGGAAGAATATTTTTAAATGATATAATTCAATTAAAGGACAAAGAATTTCGATATCATTGGTACTATTTTTAAACATACTGGACTAAGAACGCAACACCACAAAGAAATATGCTACAGTCACCCGAAAATGGTGATTCGTAGCATTTTAATTAATTAGGAATACAATTTTTGATTAACCAAGAACAATCTACTAACGTCGAACAACTAAAACGCTAGTGGTTTACATTTGCAGGGAAGCGCATACTCAAAACGTATTTAGCTTAAAATTTAGGTTATATTTTAGCTGTAATTAATGACCATTCAACGATTCTTATAAAAATGGTAGCGCTTACCTGTTGGTTATCAGATGGTAACAAAATCACATTCATAATAAGTCGACAGTTACTGTACTAGTAGAAGGCTTCTGAGCATCCAAGAACTTTTTATGTGCACATAAAATAATGAACGTCCCGATTGGCCTCAAAGTAAACTTAATGAATGAAATAACTGGAAAAGTTAATTTTATCCGGTAGCAGGATTATACGGGATAAAAAACAGTTCTAAACTTATTTTTCTAAAATTCAGTGGCAATTAGTTTAGGAGAACAAAAATCGTTTTGCTAACTAAAAAACAAAGCTCTAAACACAGACAAAAAGCCGCAAATTTTCAACGCATTTGTAAACTATTGAAAAGCATCTGGGATACTTTATTGATAACAAAAAATTCAAATAAATCATTCTGCTGGTATAAATATTCTAAAATATAACTGCATAATACATCGCTTTATGCCCACAACATTGTCATAGTTTTATTATTACTTGCATAATATGCGCGTTTCAATGACGCATATATAATTTATAAGTTAAATTAAGTAATAAATTATTAATGTAAGGAGAAAATGTGTGATATACAATAGAATTATCGTTTATGATGAAAGATGGATTACAAAAAGTGAGTGGCAGCGTTTAGGACCAACATTTGAGTTCTAGGCACGCATCTTAACCACGAGTCTACCTTTCCTGTAAGTTATTAACATCTTTTTTAAGAAAAAGTTATCCACATCAACACTGCGCCAAAAACATACTCCCAATTTTAATGATAATCCTAATTAGCCTAAGTTGACCAGAGTTGACGTAAGATGTCTGTTCTACGAAAAATTTTAGTGACCAATTTAGACGATCATAATCTTACACCCAGCCAGGCCTGGAATCGAACCCAGTACCTCCAGCACCGTAAAGTGATGAACATCCGTGACGTGACAGAAGTAAGCCGCAATCAGGCATTATCTACGTAATAATAGCAAAAAAAATATATTCGTGGTATTGCCGATTTATTTTCAAATATTTAAGGTTGTAAGATTTAAGGATCTGAACGTTCATTGCATTTTGTATGTTGCGTATGGATAACTATTGACTTACTCTCACTCTCTTAAACCTTCCTTAAACAGCTCAAATTCCCCGATGATACGTACGAGCGTACGTAATCCTAGAAACGATAACTCAAAGAGTGATGTGCAAGATGATTGTTATAGAGTTTTGACTTTTTTTACATAAAGTAGGTATTAAAAGCTCGACTTCTTGCACGGTGAGATCAAAAATAAAATTACAGCGTTAAAAAAACTGCCGGTAGTAGAGGCCACTGCAAATTTCCGTGTTTCTCTATGATATTCTCCGGTTAGCACAGAGGAAAAACGACTGCAATATTATCTATGCGAAACAATGTACACCATTAGTTTGACGTCACACGATGACGAATGTTCCAAAGAAACCCTCTAGACCTATGCTAAACAATGATATAATTTTTTGCTCTTGTTCGTAAAAATCGAATGTTAGAGAAAGTGGGCGAATGCTATCGTTTTCAGAATAAATTTACATCAAAGAAGTTACGAACAAAGTTTAACAGATAATTTTGCAGCGTACTCGAAGTTATGTATGTGTAAATAGTGGTAAAGTTACTTAACCTAAAGGTAAACATGCATGTTGTTCTCGTTTGAATAGTAGAAGTTACTTGCAGTTCATTGAAGTGCGGTATAAAAACAATGAATTGAGCATCTGATAACTAATCGAAACTACATTTATATTATTCGTGATCATTCTTCCAATAAATCCATCATTATGTTTTGTCATTTATGTGCTGTATAACGATTTCATCCAAAAGTTTTTTTAGCGCATTAGGTGCCTTTCCTAGGCAATTTGCGAAGAAATCTTACAACAATAATAATCTGGGAACTGGTCCAAAATCATAGAAGATCAATTTCTAGTATTGGCTTGTGATGATTGACATAAGTTAATTTGTCGTTACTATTCAAAGTTTTAAGTTACCTCACAAGGTGTGCAGAACACTAAGTACGAAAACGTCAGCACTACATAACAAGTACAGAAAGACAGTAATTAAGGGTTCAGAATGCTGCATAAGATATAGGATAAGAATGTGAGCAATTTTACCATTTTTATGGTACGCCTAGTTTAATATGTTCTTTAACCATTTCCTCAAAGGATATTTTATACTTACGACTAAATTTAAAGAAAATATGGCCTCAGGCAAGGCAATCAAGGTTGGAGAAATTGTGTAGTAGGGAACAAAAAATTTTTGGGCAGAGGCAGTGAAAATTGTAGGGCAGGAGAACTATAAATGTGAGGCAGTGACATTAAAAATAATGTGATAGAGGTACAGTAAACTGTAGGGTAGGGGAACAGTATTTTGTAGGGGTAGGACTTTTAAAAATGTGAGGCAAGTACATAAAAATAATCATGGAGCAGAAATACAGAAAATTGTAGGGTAGCACAATTGAAAATGTGTAGCAGAGACAAAATAAATAAATAAATGCTCACAACTGTGCTACTGCACGATGCTGAGATCACACGTTCCCACTTCTAGAAACCCCTCTTCAAAACATCCCTGGACCTAACAACCCCCTTCACCATCACCAACTCATATCCATTTGTATGGATGTATACTGGAGGCTAAGAAATAAATAAAATATAAATAAAAAAAATTCAAGTAATCCCTCGCTGACCTCACAAACATAGACTGCCTACCCCGCTCTGTTCTCCTGGACACCCTCTCAATCTTCTGGCTGTTTCTTCTCCCTCTATACCTCCCTGGTTAGGTGACAATGTAACCCTCCCCATCCTCACCTCAGAGCTATAGCCTCATTCAGTACCCTTCCCAGCAAACCTTAAGCTCTTCTCTCCTTCTTTAATCAACCTCTCCACCCGTTTTGTTCACCTAAGGTCACTTTGCAGAACAACCCCTAGATACTTACATTGTGTGGCTTATTTTATCTCTTGCCCATCCCATGTGTAAGTGACTTTGCTTATCACTCTCTTCCTAGTGAACCTGACTAACTTAGTATTACAAACATTGATATTCATCTTGTTTTCCTTAGTCCAAAAACACAACCTGTCAATGTCTGCCCGCAAGTTGACCCCACTGCCCACCACTAAGTATAAAAGACAGTCATCTGCAAACAATCTTATTTTGCCACTAATTCCAATAACCATACCATTCACTATAATGGTGAGCAATTCCGGACAGAGCAAACTTCCCTGTGGCATCCCTGACGTCACCTCGCTGTCTGCTGTCAATTACACCCTTCCTTTCACGCTTTTCCACCGTCCTTAGAGGAAGTCCCAAATCCATTTCCATTTCACTTTGTCTATTTGTCTCACTATACCAGTACTCCATTGTTTCAAACACTGACTAGTACTGAGCCTGCAGCATATCAGCATTCTCTCTCTCATTTGTCGTAGTTTGTCCATTCATACTTGTCAATGTTAGGATCCCTTCCCCAACCCCCTTACCTTCTTCAGACATTAAAAATAATCATGAGGTAGTGATACCGTACAGAAAAGTTTTGGGCATTGGTCTAAGCACAAAATTATACAGTAGGGGCAAAGGAAATGTGAGGAAGATATATTTAAAATTATGTGGCAAAGGTAAACAAAATTGGATATGTTAAGCAAGGTTATTAAATATCATTGAGCACATGTACAGAAAATTGTAGGATAGGATACTGGTGTAGAATAGGGGTACAGAAAAATGTAGGGTACAGTTGGATAGATGTACAGAAAGAAAATTGTAGGGTTGGACAACTAAAAAATGCAGGAGCAGGGTCATGGCAGAGGTACAGAAACTTTTAGAATATTCACAAAAGATTGTAGGGAAGTTGCATTTTATAAAAATGTGTGAGAGTGACACAAAAAATCATGGGGCAGTGTTAGGTGCACTCAAAACTGTTAGCAGGGGCATAAAAAAATCATGGAGCAGTGAAGGAGGAATTATAAAGTTTAGGGCAGAAGCATTACTTGTAGGGGAGATAAACTGAATATTGTAGGGCAGTCTCTGAAAATTGTAGAGCAGAAACACTGAGAATTGTAGAGCTAGGAGACTAAAAATCATCGCACAGGGGCAATAACCACACTAGGCCAGAAATATATCCAACCTTTTTATCAGCACACATTTGAACCCAGCTAGCAAACCCACAAGACTGAAATATTTCATTAAATATATAAATAAGCCACCCCTAATGTTCATCACCAGCAGCATTTGTATAGGCTTATATTTTAACAGCCTCTGCCTAACTTCGCCTAATATGAAAATAGTTAGTTTGAACAATCCTACAAATATGTGCGAATACACTTTTAATATTATTTATGCACATTAAAACGTCCTAAGTTGTAACAATCTCCGCCCCTTACAAAATTCTATGCATGCTATGCAAGTCGCAAGGCCCAGCACAAATGTATTTTCCCGCCATGTGAACTAAATTCTTTCGTCTTCGACAATATCAGTTTACGAGAGAAGTCCTGCCGCACTCATGTTTGACATTATTTAGGTCTAAACGAATGTATTTGTATTTTTTAACGTAATTACAAAAATATGTCGGGATGCAAAATGGAGTTTTCAATGTCAAACTTTCAAATCAAACATTTGTTTGAAACCAGTGCTCTCGTGTGACGTCATAACTAATGGTGTCCGTTGCAATATATTAGAATCAATGCTTCGCAGCGATGCCTTTAACGTGAAAGTACATCTTCATACTTCTTTAGGAATTACGTGACTTTAAATAACTCTGCACATGCACTTTAAACGTCTCGGAGTAAATTAAATAAGTTAATATGATATCACTAATTTCATAAAGCTTTTGAATCTTATTAAGTACATGTGCGTGTGTCTATATATATATATATATATATATATATATATATATATATATATATATATATATATATATATATATACACACACACACACACACACACACAGAATATTACGAAAAGGTACTGCCAAACTTTCAGGAAACATTCCACACACACAAAGAAATAAAATATGTGATATGGACATATATCTGGAAACGCTTAGTTACCATAGTAGAGTTCAATCCCTTACAAATCGTGAGTTGAAGAGACGCAATGCAGTCACGATTACCTTCCGTCACGTCGCCCACCTGGCGGTGATCCTAGGAAGTAACATACATTCTAACGAAACATTCCATTAAGTAATTGGAACACTGTCTGTATGAAATGTTTTTACGATGACATTTAACAAGATGTAAGGGATTGAGCTCTGCCATGGTAATTAAGCGTTTCCGGACATATGTCCATATCACATATTTTCTTTCTTTGTATGTGTGGAATGTTTCCTGAAAGTTTGGCCGTATCTTTTTATAACGCCCTATATATATATATATATTAGCAGTTTGCTCGTGTGTATTATTCGTAACTGATAATATTTACTTTAATTGAAAAACCTCTTTGTACACAAGATTGGTACTTCAGTCATCAAGTGTTAGAATGTCCAAGCGGTTAATTGAACTAATTCTGCAGCAGGATAAGTAGCTATAGCTGTCCACGAGAAAAGCAGTCTTAAGTTTGTCCCTGCCACTAACAGCGACTTCGCCTGGGCCTTATTTATAGCCTTGCCAATTTGAGGTTGTGGGGTAGTTTTTTCAAAATATTATCTTTAACTTTATTGCCATTACAAAGTTTCAGAGGGTAAAGGTTTCACGGAAACGTATTTGGTGCCCCAAACTTGAGATTAGTGAGATTTTATATCTTCGGTTAACTGCCAAAAGTCAAAATGAGATAAAATTATAAAAATGCTAGGGATATGTATATGTTGTTCACGAACAATTGCCCAAGTTTAAAGTCTATTCGTATTTTCGTACTGTTGTGTCACAGTATTGTAACTTACCATATTTTTGTTAATATCTACAATTTAATACTGTTTTTAAACGAAAAAAACATTTATGACTTAATCACTTTTGGCAGTATACCGACGATATGTCAGCTGATATTGTAGAGGAACCTAAGTGGAAAGTGAACTGCAATTCAGACGTGGGAAACTCAAATAGACCAAGTTGGGAACTGTTAGCTTCGGCACCCGCTGGTATAGGGGCAGCACCAGATCCAACTTTCCAGATAATTTTCAAATACTGTAATTTGAATATTGTCCGTCGCCATTTTTAGTTTAGCAGTTTAAAGGTTATAGAATGTTACAATTTTTAGCTTATAACGTAAGAGGTTTTTTAAGTGCTTCCACGAACGTATTTTTGAAAAGTTTGATTATGTGTCTCTTAAATCGTAAGTTCAGGTTTGTTTCTTAGTGTACCCTTTTAGCTTGATAAATGAATCGTGATCACATACTGTAGCTTGTATATTAAAGAGTGTAAAACCACATATTGGTTCTTATTTCAGACAGACGTTTAACGAATGCTTGTCTAAACAGAATTAATTTCAATGACATTTACTCTACAGTACGGTATTATAATAGTAGTGGTTTCACTTCATTATCATGTTAAAGATTTGCATGCAAAACGATCGTTTCCAGCAAAACACAAAAATATCGCAATATAAAAATTGATCTAGGTTATCAATTTATTTTACTTATACTATTAAAAATATATGTTCTGTGTTATCCCTACAATAATATTTTATGTCGAAAAGCAGAGTTCGTATATATCTTATATTATTACATTTATTTAAATATTTAATTACAGCTATAAAAGTATATGGACAATTATTAAACTAAATATTACATAGTTCATAAATATTTTCAGGATGCATATATTTATATTATCAGACTTTTTAAGTTTAACCCCATTATCAGACGTTTCCAGGTTGCAATTACGTTATCAGACGTTTTCAGGTTAAAATGGTTTTTTGATAAACAAAGTCGATAGGAATTACATTCAAGTTATCGAAAATAAAATAGATTGTGTTACGTACTCGACACACACTAATCGAATTGGCAAACCATTATATTTATATGTAGCCATAAGTGATTCGAAATACCCTACTTTATGAAGTTAGTTGGCACCCGCTTGGTAGGGAGCGCTGGAAACAGTGCTCTACAGTGTAGCATGAGAATTTCCGTTCTGTAATCTTCTTTGTTCTATACTGCAATTTTTTCCCTTTTAAAGACAACATGTAAATTGCACTAATTCGATCTGCCTTGTAGTTTTTGTGTGTCAGAATTGAACGTTCGCACGCAGATTTTAACGGAATTCAAGCCCAGAACCTCCCGGAATTTAGACCTGAGCAACAAACAACTGCGTCACGTAACGTCGAAATAATTCATGAAAATGAAATTTTGTTAAAAAAAAATAATAAATAAAATATTTGTGTCCTGGGCTCATAGAGGTTGTACAACACCACGTCTCGATAGGTTACTGTAGAGTGAAACTCCTGTATAGGTTGTTTCTCGCTGCTCGTTCCTGCTTTTCGGAACGTCTGCATTGAATATTGACCTACTTAGTTTTATTCTTAATAATCACGTTTCTTATAAAGAAAAAAATTACATACATCTTTTTTTAAATATTTACGTAAGCATCACTCTGACGCGAACAACACCTCAATATCGCTACGGGTTGGATATATATCGTGGGTTGAGGAAATCATTTTTTTTTTTTGTTTTTTCACCCTTTTGGTTATCGAATTTCGAAATATTTTTAATTTACATCTTAGACATTTGTATAAGTATCCAACTGAAGTGTAAATCACATCGCTAGCCCGTTCTGTCGAATCAAAATCGATCATTCACTAAAAAACACTTATCACCCCTGCACAGTACTGAGAAATCGAATATAGAAAAATCTGAAAACAGTTTTGCGATAATTTCTGTAATCATCATACTGAAGCAAAAATTAATTGTATATCTCGACGGGTTCGATAGATATCGAAGATTTATCTAAAACACATTCAAGGTCTTTTCACCACCTAAGAGAGTAAATTTCGAAAAACCAATTGAATCACGTTTTAGAACACTTTATTGGTATCTCGTGGACGAAAAATAAACATTAGCCCGCTGGGTTCAAGATATATCAATGATTAATTGAAAACGCTTTTCACCACTTTTCATCCCTTTTCACGTCCTTAGATCGCGAATTTCGAAAATTCCTGAAATTAATTTTAAGGTATTCGAGTAAGCATCAATTCTATACAAAAATCACGTTGCTGTATAAAAAGTTATGGGATCGATGTATATCGAATGTGAGTCGAAAAAACATATTACCCCTTTTTTAACCAGTTTAGGGCTGAATTCGGAAAATATATTTTAAATGGTACTTGGGATATTTACAAAAGCCCAAATTTAAAGCAAATTACACTTCGATATCTCGATTGATTCGATAGATATGGAAGGATAGTCGAAAACACATTTCACGTATTTTCACCCCTTCAAATAAAGAATTTCAAAATTTTTTTGAGTCCTGTAATAGACATTTGTAAAAGTAACCAATTAAAGTTAGAATCACGACTTTAGCCAATTGTGTTTCAAAGATATAGACTATTCATAAAAAAACAAATTTTGTCCCTTTTTACTGCCTGGGGGTCGAATTTAAAAAAAACCTAAAACTACTTTTTGGGTATTTACGTAAGCAATATTTTGAAGTGAATATCAACTCTCTATCCCGAAGGGTTCGATAGATATCGATAGTTGATTGGAAACACATTTAAGGTTTTCACCCCCTCAAATGTTAAATTTAGAAAAATCCTTCAATTGGCTAACATGCATTTTTACGAGTGTCCTATTAAAGTAAAAATCACGATGATAGGCCGTTGGGTTCGAGCTCTATCGACGTTTCTTCGGAAACACATTTCACCCCTTTTCATCCCCTTAGAGGTCGAATTTCGAAAAATCCCTTCTTAGTGCTCGCCTACGACCTGAGGGGAATCCCCCTCAAAATTTTTCACGATTCTAGGTCCAGTGGTTTGGGCTGCAGTTTGATATGTCAGTCAGTCAGGCAGCTTTCATTTATATATATATATATATA
>PNEQ01045969.1:0-14212 GCA_003012365.1 Medauroidea extradentata
ATACAGACGTGAAATGACGTGGCGGCTCGTTTGATATAGGCGAACTTGGCCGCTTATTGGCTGCCCGAGGCTGTAGACTCCAGCCCCGTGTCTGTTTGGCTCCTGCATGTTACTACAGGTTTCCTATTGGCCTGGCTGCCGACTAGCAGAGCAGCTGCCTCACGCTGATTGGCAGTAGGTGTTTCTGCCATGTTGCTGGTCAGGGAAGCCATTTTGCTGGCGTGTGTGACTGAGTTTGCCTTCCTGCCGACTATTTCATTTCTGTATTCCTAAATATTCTGTGCCACGGCCGTAGAAGAACAGGTCTGGACACTTGCCTGGATATTTGACCCCCTTGTTGTTTGGCTGTAGATCACCAAGTTACCGCGAATATTGTGTTTTATTGGCGCTGATGTTACGGCGGTCTCCGCCCACTTCCTTTCCGCTAAGATAAACAATGTATCAAAACGTATTTTTTATCAATTTATGAAATACTTTCTTCGCTCACAAATTTAAGAAAAGGCTCCAGCAATCTTTATTTACTTTATAAATTTAACAATGGAAAAAAGTGGACGGAGTTTGAGTCCGACCGCCCGGAAAACAGCGCCAAAAAATACGACCATATCGGTAACTTGACGAAACAACAAACAACAAGGGGGTCAAACAAAATACATGGTTATATAGGCGAGTGTCCAGACCTGTTCTTCTACGACCGTAGTACAGCCAAATAAGTTTTCCGAAAATATTTCTGCCCCAGTTCGTTTCAGTGCCTTACGTGGACATCTGCAGGTCTGCTCGGTAGTTATTGGCAGCGTGTCTTCTGCAAGTTAACGTCTCTCGTTTGACTGTGGCAATCACAATGAGGTTACTTCAACGTCACATGTCTGTGATTTGCTGGCAGGGCACCTAAACACGTGACTGACAATGCAGCAGAAATACACATGTGCACGTAAGGGACTGAAACAAAGTGGAGCAAAACTTAATTTCGCGAAAATTTGTTGCCCTATACGTAAGGCATTGAAACCAGTTTGTGCTAATTTTTTTCACCAAAAGTCAGTGGCGCTATTAATTTGTAAGTACGAAAATCATGGAACCCCTCCCCATCCACACGATAAAATATAAGGTGATTCAGGGATTGAGTAAAAACCAGTTTTGAAGTTTAAAGGGGCCGTGGTGGTCGATGGGTCAGACTTCTTGCCTCCCACCAAAGCGAGCGGGGTTCGATTCCCGGCGGGGTCGGTCCCTGGATTTTCGCATGTGGGAATCATGCCGGACGATGCCGTTGGTCGGCGGGTTTTCTCGGGGATCTCCCGTTTACCCCGCCCTTTCATTCCGGCGCCGCTCCACACTCACCTCATGTCACCCCTCACCAGCGGTAAAAGACCTCGATGTTAAGCGCTTGCCAATATCTCTCACTCACTCGAATTTTATGGGGGCACGCGTTCAGATCCTTGCATGGCTAACTTAACTTGTTTTCCTGTTGATTAACGAGGTCGTTGTAGTTTAATGTTAGCATTATTCATGCATTCAGGCCATTGCTTGTTCACTTCAAGTTTCGTATTATCTAAACCTCTGACCGAGCAAATGAAGTGGCAAATCATTGAAATCGCATTAAGGAGAACCTTGGTTCGATTCCATGTCCAGCCATCCTAACTTTCGTTTCCTATGTATTTCCAGTCCGAGCGCTTGTCTCAGTGGTTGAAGCTGTTGGCCTGTGCGCCAAGAGTCCCTGGTTCGATTCTAGGCCGAAGAGGATACATTTTATATTTCCTCCACGAGTTCATGTATGCGAGTTGTGTTTGTCCCTTCACCCTCATCACTAGAGAAATGCAAAATTCGCATTACTTGCTGACAGCTGACTAGACTCCAAGTGACTATAGGCTCGTCCAACGTCTCCCGTTGGCCGATATTGTCGTGACTTGCCGCGGAGAATACTTATACGGTAGAGAGGCCAATATCTGTAAATAAGCAACACACGTAAGTGACAACACATACAAGTTCGTGGCCGATTGAATCGCAGATTATGCTCTGTTATGTATAGGAAAGTGAAGTTTAGTCTGGTACCAAATCAAAACGTGAATTTTGCATGTCTCTACTCATAACTATGGAAGGCAATGACGAACCCCCTCAGATCCACCCCTGCTTACATACCCAGGTATTCCACTTAAGGCTGTAAATTTGCAGGTAGTAAATGGAAACAGCGTAATAAAAACTGTATTTCCAATTTTGGGATGATGTCTTATACGTAGGGACAAGACGTTTTCGTGTAAATGTTTTGCTCCACTTTTTTCAATGGCTTACGTGTACACCTGCAGCTCAGCTCCATTGCCAGTGGTTAGATGATTTAACTCCCAGCGTCTTTGTGTTTTATCCTCAAATCACTAGCGTGTGATGTCCCAGTTAACCTTGTCCTGATAGCAATAGGTACAATCCAGTAAGTGACGCCTCTGCACATAGGCACGCTGCCAATAACCATGAAGCACAGCTGATATATGTCCGTAAGGCGTTTAAACCAACTGGTGCAAAAATATTTTCGCGAAAACTTTCGGTTGCTACTTATAAACAGGAGTATTTCGTGTATTCTCTGGCAGCAGCCTAGGTTTCTCAGTTATATACACGCTCTGGCCACAGTCAAATACCCATTGGCATCTTACCTAGCTAGTGTTAACCCCACGAATTATTTATTTATTTATAACTGGCTTCCAGACGTCAAAGGCGTGTCAAAACAGCTGCCGTCTCGTAACATAAATGTCAGAGAAGTATGGTGTTTTGGCATTCAACTTGGGCTAGAATCAATACGCGAAATACTCGTATATCTACTTGTAAGAAGCCATGGCCTGGGACCTTCAGTGAAAATATGTCTACATTAACCTGTTTTAATTCCTTATATGGTAAACTGACCATATATCGTGATATAACATAATATCGTGATAAATCACGTTGAGGGCTTCACAACATTGGGAAGGCTCTGTACACCGAGTTCACTAGGTCGCCAACAGAGCAGGCATGTACAGTTTCGGCAATAAGTGACCAATATATCAAATATAATAGCACAATTAAAATGTTAAACATGTTTATGTTACTGAAGTTCGAAGTCTTAGTATCACGAAGTAGGGTAGGTTTACCATATGCGCATCTGCAGCTGTGCGTATGTTGAAAGATGTTTTTCATTTGTCTCTACAAATCAGTGTAAAGTTACTGACATACCTACGGCCACGAAATCTTCGCAGAAATGTTTTACCCCAGATTCTTTCACTGCATTACGTGCTCGTCTGCAGTTCTGCTTCATACTGACTGGATGTCTTAACTTTTACGTGTGTTGGCATTCTAACCGAAAATCACAGGCATGGTGTCGCAGTAGCTGTATTCTGATTGGAGCAGTCAAATGAGAAACGTCACTCCTTTAATACACCCGGCAGTAAATATCAAGAATCACTACTCATCGTGTATCGGCAAAACTATTTACTTTAGAGGTAAAGTTTAATAAGAAAAAAATTTCCGAAGACATTAGAAGTAGTCGTACATAAAGAAAATTGTAGTTTACTAACTTCGATTATTTTTGGTTTCGGTACGTTGTATTAGTTTGTGATAGTTTAAATTAGTTTCGTTTAGTTTTGGTTAGGTTAAGTTATTTTACTATTAATTTTTCAATTTTTCGTTAGGTTGGTTATTGTTAGGTTAGGTTATCGTAGGTAAGGTTAGGTAACCTAACTCTAAAATTTAAAACTTAACGGCAAAATAACCGAACCCTCCCAAAACTAACCTAAATCAACCTAACCTAACGAAAAACGGAAAATTTTTAAGTTAGAATACTACAATTTTATTTACGCACGACTACTTCTAGCGTCTATAGAAACGTTTTCCATCAATAAACTATATGTCTAAAATCAATAGTTTGGGCGTGATTCTTGTTATTTACCCACGATATACCGACAATCATGAGGCAGAAATACAGATGTGCATGTGCAACATTGAAATATACTGCCGCAGATATATTTTCATCAAAAATAGAGTTCCATAGAAACGGCCGATACCCTCCTCCCTCGCCTCCTCGCTAATTTCAGCAATTAGTAGTGGAAACTTTACGCAAAAATAATTTTGTTCCTGTTTGTATCAGTGCCTCGTGTGCACATCAGTAGCATTGCTTCATGGTTATTGGCAACATGTCTTTGTAAAGCGATGTCATATCATAGTAACAGTTAAACCATTAAAGCAGTGAGTGTGAAGCAAAACTGGCACGTAAGGCACTGAAATAAACTGGGACAAAATTCTTTTCGCGAAAAGATTGCAACCCTGCCCATCAGCACCATCTCTCATGACATCGCTGTCGTTAAGATGTTTGACGCAGCTGTCAGTCGGTTTCTCAACGAGTGTCAGTGATACGGTGAATCGTTCTGTATACGTGTGTATTAGACTTGCAAATGTTTTAACTGACACTACAAATATTGCAAATTAAATATATGACTTACTAATATAGAGATCCGAAAATTTCACGAATTCACCTGAGAAGACCTGTACATGCGAGTCACATTTAGAAATGTGTCAGAAATTTAGAAGTGCTTCCTTGAGAACGGTGAGCCAACAGCAAACTTAGAAGAATAATCTTAATCTTTACGCCAGGAAGTTTTTGCGAAAATATTTTTGCACAACTTTGTTTCAATGCCTTACCTACATGCAGCCATACTTAGTATTTATTAGCTAAGTGTATTTGTGCGTAGTCGACTTCCTTTTGACTGTGCCAATCAGAACAAGATTAACTGCGCACAACACATGTGTGATTTTCTGGTAGAAACTACACTGCATTTATTCTACAAAAATATTTACGTTAGTAGGAAGCACACTTAGAAACCAAAGTAAATTGCATGCGTGCAATATAATAAATAATACAAATAAGCATCCTTGTGTGGCTGTCCACATTTTGATAGTATGTAGGCCTACCCATGATGCTGGGAGTTAAAACCGCCAATCACTGACCTTGAAGCTGAGCTTCAGGTGTGTACGTAAGGCTGCGAAACAAAGTGGTGCAAAAATATTTTCGCAAAACCTTCCTGTCCCAGTCTAGCATATGTTCAACTGGCGAATCACTGGATCAGCAGCCAGTTAACGAGTACGTAAAACAAAACCAAAACACGAATACTGAGCCCAGCCGATAGGATGTTAAAGCGGTTATATTTCCGAAACTCTTGTAACTACTTTAAATTGTTCGTTATATTGGCCAGTTTCATTATAAAATTTAGAAAAAATTACAAACCAACACGTCCCTACTATCATATAGAACTTATTCTTGCTTAAAAATATACTTTAATGTTCAAAACTGCGTTTTACGAACCCGGAATCTAAATTTAGAATTAATAATGGGTTTTAGAGTTAAAAAAAAGTACTACAGGGCTTTACAAAATTCGAAAGATCAAATATCATAGAAACGCATTACTTATTTTTGAGTCATTTATTAATTTCAGATTTCTAACAAAAGTTTAAAACATAAAAAAATTTAAAATATAAATTTTTATATATTATCCACGTTACATAGCTAATTAAGAAAACAACTACAAAACATTAATACATCAAAACTATATTTTTCCAATAATCATACGGAAAGTTAGGCCTGCATAAATAATAAAAATTACGAAAAAATTTGGTTTTGCACTTTCTCCTGTGGAGTGTTTAGTTTTTTCTTGTACCTGCTACTAAACAGGGTAAATATCCCGCCAAAACCAATAATTAACGTTTACAAAAATTAAAAATAATTGATAAAAAATATTCTACTGATTTTTTGCAACGGCTAATGTCCCCATTTTTTTGCAGGGATAACTACGGACTGTTGATTTTCTCGAACAGAGTTTTACCCCACTTTGTTTCAGTTCCTTACGTGTACAACTTCAGTTCAGTTTCGCGGTCTGTGATTGGACGTTTTAACTCTTACGAGTCGCGGTTCTACCCGCAAATCATAGACGTGTGGTGTAGCAGGAACCCCTACTGTGATTGTCTCAGTGAAATGAGAAGGCACGCTGTCCAGTAACCACGTAGCAGTACTGCATGTGTGCACGTAAGGCCCTGAAACAAAGTGGGGCAAATATCTTTTCGCGAAAATTAACAGTCACTAGTAATAAGCACGTAGAACCGCAGGTTGCTGAGAGTTTTAAAAAAAATCTAGTTACTTACCATTACGAAGAGCTGCGGATGTTCATGTGAGGCACTGATTCAAGTTGCTGCAAATACCTTTTACTAAAAATTATTGACTCTAATTATAGCCAACATTTCAGTGAATTAGCACACTACATGGAAAGCTTAGTGAACCAACTACATGTATGGAGGAAAAATTACTCACACAGTAAGTTTGTAAACACTATTGGGAACATTAGACAACATAACACAAGCCAAAACCATGTATCGGTCATTAGAGATAAAATGGACACTTTTGAATAACTGGTTACATTTTTCTTTTCACTTAAATTATGTGCTCCTGTCAATTAATAGAAACAAAAATAACTACATAACAGTCAAATTGTACAGATTGTGCGGTAGTGAGTAGTTAAAAGCGCGCTTCACCTCAGTTTTCAACGTCTTTTTTTATTTTTATATTTGTACCA
The DNA here is from genome assembly GCA_003012365.1 of Medauroidea extradentata. NCBI lineage: Eukaryota > Metazoa > Arthropoda > Insecta > Phasmatodea > Phasmatidae > Medauroidea > Medauroidea extradentata. The sequence continues at coordinate 6,570 of PNEQ01045969.1, forward strand.
GATATTTTTTTTCTTATTTTCTTATTTAAATCTTCCTGTTAAGGAATTTTTGAATCTCTCATAGATTTTACGTAATGAGTTGTAAACGTCAAAATTTGCACTATACGGTTTTATGCACGCAACTAAAATCAACTCACATACCAAACCGAAAAAATTCACAGCGTATAACAATGTTGTAGGCTGTAATTTGACGCATACAAAAAAATTGTATTGTAATGAAATTTTTGAAACTTTTAAATTTTTATTAAACACAAAATTATTTATTTTTTGTTCATGTGTATGTCAAATCATAGCCTACGACACTGTTATACACTGCGAATTTTTTCGGTTTGGTGTGTCCCTTGGTTTTACGCCGTACAAACGTATCTTCGTAATGACGGGCATTACGAGTCAATAGCCTAGCTCAGTGGATAAGTACCCGTCACTTTTGAATAATGGAACTCCTGCTTTTAATTTAGCGTGTACAACTACATGACACCTAACATAACTTCTTACATTGTATGCTTAGAGACATGCAAAATTCGCGTTATCATTTGGTAGCAGACTAAACTTCCCTTCCCTATACATAACAGAGCATAATCTGCGATTCAATTGGCCACGAACTTTTATGTGTTGTCGTTCACGTGTGTTACGTCTTTACAGAGATTGGCCTCTCTACCGTGTGAACATTCTCCGCGGCAAGTCACGACAATATCGGCCAGCGGTAGACGTCGAACCAGCCTATAGTCACTTGGAGTCTAGTCAGCTGTCAAAAAATAACGCGAATTTTGCATGTCTCTATGTATGCTGTTAGTATTACTTGGATACTATGCTAACACTGAATTTGTTACCATACGCAAAAAAATTCTACTTCCTTCTTCCGGAAGGTTACTAGTCAAAAAATTAAGAAAGGTAGTTAGATGTAACAATTTGATAACGCTTAAGAAAGTAATTAATATCTATGCCTTGTCAGGCGGAAAATTTAGGTAAATATCTTTGTATGGAATTTTCAGCGGAATATTAAGAATTCTAAGATGACGGGTACCGATCCCCCTTAATCTCTCGAGCCGTCTGACTATCGTAAAGTCGTCCATCGCGGCAGAACGAAGCGATCAGAAATCCCAGAGAAATGACGTGGGCCGAAGGCGGCGGTGGAGTGAAATATCATCTCGCACGTGGGCTCGCACGTGTAAGGGGGTAGTTGGCCAGGTAAAGGGGTGGAATTATAGCCACGTGGAGTAGCTGAACCCGAGTGGTGACTGCGCATGTCCCAGGTCGGTCATATGGCGCGTGCGTGCAATCCTACCCCTCTCCTGACCACCTGAACAACCCCCGCCCACAAGCGCGCCCGGCTGATATAGTCGCCAACTTGCCCCCGTGCGCTCGTCAGTGTTCGACCCGACCGCCGCGTGCAGCTCCGTGCGACTTGGTGCACCCGCTGGTCCAACCCCCTCACTCACCGAACAAGGTTAGTCCTCTCGCTGGCGAGCGAGGTGGCGTTACGGCTACACGTTGTTCTCGCACTCGGCAGGACCCGGGTTCGCTACCCGAATCCTGCCAGCCTCATTTCGGTATTCCAAAGTCATTTATTCCGTCAGATGAAATACGTTATGTTTTATTAATTCACTTAGGGCCTACTTTAATATACGTGTCCACAACTCAAAAATACTCACTCTCTCTTAGTTATTACTATTATCATACACAGTCTAACTTGACGTAAAAATCACGCTATATTTTTCCTAGTGAGTGTTTTTATAATCAACTTAGGAAATTTTTAACCTATTTATTAGCTGTAGACGTTGCGTGAAGGTAACGCGTTGAACTCGAGCTCGTGAGGATGCGGGTTCAATTCCCGGCTCCCGCCCTGCTGATTTCTGTTATTTCAAGATTTCCCGAAATCACTCCCCACGAATGTTCCTTTACATGGGCCATGGCCTGTTCCTCTCCCAGATCCTGCAATTACGTTGAGTTGTGTGTCACGATATCTAATAAGTAGGGACAGGAAGTTTTCGCGAAAATGTTATGCACCGCTATGTTTCAGTGCATACTTGCACATCTGCAATTCTACTTCGTGATTATCACCTGTGTGTGGATGTGCGGAGTCGTCTTTCATTGCACTGTGCCGATTAGAGCAAGGTTAACTTACCTTCTTTAACTACGACTTCAAACGTCTACGATTTGCGAATTGTACACCAAGACGCTGAGAGCTAACACATCATATCATTGAACACGAAGCTTAACTGCAGGTGTGCACGTAAACCACGGGGAAAAAAGGCGCGAAAATCATTTCGCGGAATCTTTCTGTCCCTACTAACAAGTATAGATGATAATTTATCGCGGGAAAACTAGATTATTTGTTGGGTTTTAACGAATTTTGAACTTACTAAAATATTACTGGCTTTCGCTTGTACGTGAAGCGGTTACCCTATTTGACTGAAGCAATAAGAATCCCGCTACTGTAATATTCGATCCTGTTATTGGTCTGCAGACAGCTACGTTGTGTCAGACGTATATCATCCAATCATACACGTTGCAAAAAAAACTGCAGCGTTTTCAATGGTATGTTGGCACAGTCTAATTTTCGCGATTTATCACTTCTACTAATAAGTAGAGCCACGATTTTATGGCGAAAAGATTTTTGCAACATTTTGTTTCGATGCGTCATGTGCACACCTCCAGCTCTGCTACATCGTCTGTGGTTGGATGATTTTACTCTCACTTGCCTTGGCAAATTATAGACGTACAGACTCACAATAATCTTATTCTGATTGGTGCAGTCAAATGAGAAACGTGTCTGAACAAAGACACGCTGCCAATAACCTTTAAACAGAACTACCGATGTGCACGTGAGTCACTGAAACAAAATGGGCAAAAATCTTTTCCCGACAAAATCGTGGCCCTACTAATAAGTTAACCTCACTGTGTTTCAACTGACTAAACGACCTGATATAAAATGACGAATTCTACGCCGTCAAACAGGGCTACGTAAAAGGCAATGGTGAAATTGAAAAAAAAAAAAATATATGTATATATTTTTTTCTAATTTATATGCGCACTTATAGCTACCAAACTAGTAGAGAGCGGAAAATGTTGCCTGTATGTAAATGTAGTTAGTATATATTGTTCATTGGCTGCTCGCTGATATTAACACCACGTGGCAGGGTATGCTTTTAGTTGCTTCACTGTTATTTGTAAATCTCTCCACGAGTTCTCAAATAAGCTAAGGACTAATTGTGCATGTGACACGTTTTACTGTTGTTTGTAATATAGCATGGCCTAAAACAAAACGCAGATTTTTTTTATTAAATTTCCTATACAATATTTCAGGCATTTGATACAATCAAATGTGTGTGTATGGAACTCAATACTAAATTGCGATTATTAAAGTTATGATGGTTATTTATATATTTAGCAACATAACAGCCACGCTCGGTAGATTTACAGTGCTTTTGAAAATACATTTTTAAGGGAAGTAATAATTTTCATATCGAAGAATCCCTAAATTGCTTCGTCACAAATCTTAATTTGTACACATTATTTGATAGCAATAAACCACTCAGTTTTTCAAAAATTTTGTTACGAAAATATACCAAAGGAAAATTCATATTTTGCGGACGAACTGTCTTACTTTGCAAAACAGTGACGTAGAATTGTGCATCGTATTTTTTCAAAACATTTCGTTAAATTTAATAATTAATTTAATTTTTTACACCGATGTTAAGAAAAACATACCTCGCAATACCTTAACAGAAATATTCTCATTCTATGCTGACAAATGTGCCAATAATTGTAAAAATGTCCGGTCTTGTACAAGTATCCGATGAAACGTTGTTTGGCAGATATTTAGTGTTTTCTTTTTATGTAAGCAAAGAGTTTTAGCAACTACGTACTGCTAAAAAAACATTTCGATAGATTAAAACCGAAATATTAATAAGTCAATTAAAGAAAAATACTAACCAGAACACGGTCAAGGGCTTCGCTTGAGTTTGCTGTTAAGTTTTGTGCTATATTTGTCTTATAAATGTTGCAAGCCTCATTAACACGTGTGAATCAGTGCAGCAACCCCTGGACCAACTGATAAATCAGGGTTTTTGTTCGGCGGAAAAAATTATTCCATTTTTGTTCCGCATAAGTAGGGCCATGAACTTTCCGCGAAAATAATTTTGCTCCACTTTGTTTCAATGCCTTACGTGCACATCCTGAGCTATGCCTCGTAGTTATTGGCAGTGTGCCAGAGTGAAGTGAAGTCTCTCATTTGTCTGTGCCAACCACGGTAAGGTTACAGCAACACCACATGTCCATAATTTGCAGGTACAACCTCGAGGCACATACGAGTTAAAACATCCAATCACTGTCAATGAAGCAGAATTACAGATGTGAACGTAAGTCTCTGATGAAACATACTGGGGCGAAAAATTCAAGTTCCTACACATTAGATTAAATTTTTAGACATTCTCTAGTACAGTTTCAACGTAATAAATTTTCTACGTCTTATAATTCACTTCCTAACCAAATATAAAAATCTCGAACGTTACAGTTTTACAATTAACGTTCAGTATCTAATTGCTGGAGGGCTGAAAAATTCTTGGCTTCAACGACCAGCCAGATGGACTCACAGTCCTGTTCATAGGCTGCTGCTACGCTGAGTGACTAGTTGTACATGTGACGAGGCAACGCGGGAGATATTGAGTGTTTTCATACAGACCTTCCTCAAGGAAGAGATTTAGTCTCTGTGCGAAAGTAATTAATGTGTGCAATAATTTGAAGTCTTCTCAAATGAATTCTCAAAATTTCTACGTCTCTACCAATAACTACTTACAGAAACATGTTAGTTTTCAGTGCATAAGATAATTACTGGAAAATTTAATGTCCCTAACAGAAATTTATTTGAATTTATAAAACAAAAGTGTGAAAATTACTAACTCTCACGAATAAAAAACATTGTATAACATTCCAACTATTTATATTAGAGTTTTATCCTACCTAAATGAATATTTATTTGCTGTAACTGTCTCGTATATGTTGGTGGATTTGTTTTTATCTTGGGCGAGTTGAAAAAACATAAAAATGTTGGTTTAACTACCCGCAAGGTATAAAAGCCTGTGGCACACATTTTATTTCCATACATCAGCAGTGTTGAAAAAAGTAAAACATTCAAAGATACGACTATAAACTCGTTTTTTAAAATACTTAAAAGTTTTATTTTAAAAATGAATTCGTCTTCATAAAACTGCTTTTTAAAAATATCTTAGAAAATTTGTACAAAAATCAACGTTGGCGTTATAGACAAAGCGGTTGCCAGAGACTCATAAAGTTTTCAGTTTATCTAACTTTATGAGAAATTCATGATAGAATGGGAAAATAATGCTTTATAACACAGGCGAAGGTAATAAAAAATTTCAGTAGGGTTCCTCAAGTAGATACGCACCTTGAATTATGGATTTCTCTGTCACCTCTGCATTCTTGACATAGTGTCACTTTGAAGGTTGTGTTTGTAACATAAAAATTGAATTGCTTAATGTACTTTCTTTTTTTCACGCCTCTACATATCTGCTGACGATAACGGCTCGGAAATGTAGACTAGTATGAAAACTAACTTTTGCATTATTGAACTAATTTTAACGAGCAAAATAAATCCAATTTCAACTTTAATTTTTTGACTATATATTTGAATCCTTTTAACGGTTTCGTTTAGTTGAGCTACACATGAAATGTATTTTGCGATGAAATATTTAAATAACTTACGTAAGTAATTTCCTTCGAAATTTATCTCGATCAGCTTACTTATAATGTACAGGGAGCAATTAATTGTTTAAATAAATAGTAGCCAATTCACGGATGTTTTACAGAAGTACGTAATCCGTAGTTTTGTGGTACAGAAATTTAACGATTTAATTTACATGCACAGTATTGTTATTTGCATGACATACACTATTAAATAAGATAGTTAACGATTTTTCCTGGCATATGTTTAACACAATTAAAATTAATTTGTTTATAAATTTCTCTTACGGACCCCGTCCACAGCGCGTATAAAATGCTTTGCCGTGAGCGTAAATTTGTTTACGAAACTATTCTATATTTACCCATTGTATCAGTGTGCGAAAAGAAAATACACTTTAAACGATGGCGTGAAGGTAGTTTCAAAGCATTAACGTCGATTACAAAAGTCATTTCGGAACATCTCAAAATGACTAAAAACAGTTTTTACAACATGTTACATCTTAGAAACTACACACGAGATTCTTGTGGAATTTCCTTAGGAACATGCAATGGACTTTGCTTAAAACATTCCACCAATAAAAAGATGGGGTCACCACTGAAAGTGTCAGCCAGGCGATACCGCACCAGATGAGCCGGTCAACATCGCCCTTGGCGCCGTGCCTCACTCACACAAACACACCGCCAGAAGGCGGGCGCCTTAATATACTTGGTGTTTAGAACATACCATCGTTAGAGATACGTAAATTTCGCAGATACATTCCAGGTCAGGTTGAACGCCAATTATGTATACTTCATTGTCATGTCTGTGACTTGCTGGCGGCTGTTACGAAACGCTTTTGACTACTGCAAGCCAGTAGTAAATAAGGAAATAATGCGAAGTGCTATCGCTTGCTACCTGCTCGTACGGTTATAAGCCAATAGATAATCGATTGTAGCCAGTGGGTGTATAGGACTGACAAGTCTAGGCTGCTGCCGGATGAATCCGCGAAATTGACGTACCTCTAACCATCGTAAAAACTTTTATTTTAATTGTTGTGTCATCCGATCCATGCAAACAAATGAACGGAAAGTACGACCGTGCGTAAAATTTACCCGTGCAATTTCACGAATGTTTCTAAGGAAAAAAAATTTGCAGGCTATTTTCCGTAATCTCAATATGATGTTACCAAACTGTGTAGAATATGACGGTTGGCTTTCTAATAACGGGGAATTGCAAGACGACGAAATATGCTCATCGCGGAGGAATTTTCCGCGATTGGATAATTCAAACGAGAGATCGCTACTCAGGCACGCGGCGTGGCGACGCGAACCAACGGTCTGGCGGGATTAGTTTGAGAAGCGTCAGATGCGCGTCGTAAACGTCGGTAGTTGACGAATGCATAAACAGACGTCGTATTTCGCGTCCGCAGGAATTTAAAGCAGCGCAGACAAGCCCACGTCAAATGTGGCAGAACGTACAGTCATACCTGAAAACCATAGAAAATAAAAATTAGATAGATATATATATTACTGTGTTTTCCCAACAATTAATCGCTGTAGACCTTCAAAATTCGTGTTATTACCTGGCAACAGACTAGACTTAGCACAATTACAGTTTGATATGACACTGACCGTAGCCTGTATGTGATGTCAGCTACGTGTGTGACCGTTTTACACCAAGTTCGTCACTTAAACCTGCAACTGTTAATTATTGGACAGATGCATTTTACCCGGCACACAACGGCATTTTCCCTATGGGGGAAGTTGGACGAGTATATAACCATTGGGAGTCTAGACTGTTGGCAAGAAATAACGCGAATTTTGCATGTCTATTATAAACTTTCTAAATCCAGTCTGATATTTTATATATATATACTTAAATGTGTGTATAAACAAAAAGAAATATATATATATAAATAAATATATATATATATATATATATATATATATATATATATATA
>PNEQ01045983.1:0-32594 GCA_003012365.1 Medauroidea extradentata
TTCATCATGTTTCGGATATGCTTTTAGTCACGTAGGCCACCCTCGAAGGGTTAAGACGCAGTTGGGACAGGTATCTATGACGTAGGTTAGGCGGGTTTCCCACTATGAGCCACCCGGGCTTTGAGTCATCGGCCAGCCCTCAAGGTGTTACGAAACAGCCGCCGACTACCGACCTCCAGGAACATGGCACGCAACAGTATGTTCTGGATGTAAAGACTCTGTCACTGCAAACGTTTCGGCTTCGGAATGAAAACGCACATCTTTCCGTACTCACTACTTAATGAAAGAGCACAGGCAGGCGCCCAATTAAGTAGAGCACAATAGCTTGAATATCGAAACTTAACACATTCAATTAGTAATCTTTATACATGTAACATAAATTAATTATATTAAACATTGCGTCTTCCTCTATTTACGTTTCTATAGTTGTCAACGAGGTCTACTAGGAATATATTGTTGCATGCTGTGTTTCTGAGGGCGTGCTGACTGGGGCTTGTGACGAAACACCTTGAGGGCTAGCCCATGACTCATAAGCCGGACTGCTCCATGATGTAAACCCCCGACGATATACGTCATAGAGACCTGTTTGAACTGCGCCTTGGCCCTACGAGGTCGGCCTATGAGGCTCAAGTCACGTCCGAAGCATGATGTAATGTATATTTTTAGACCCTGTAATGCGGTGAACCCCCGACTGTTTTACCAAGTAAAAAAATACCGAATCGACACATTTATTGGTAGTGCTAGAGGAAGGTGCTACGCCTGTGGAGAGAGACTGGTGAAGACATCTTGGTGACGTCAGAGTCTACTGTGAGGCGGCAGGCGGCTACCTGCGGAGAAGTGTTGGCGATACAAGAGGACTGCTGCGGCGGGCTGACAGGCGAAGAGGAGGTGCGCGACGGGAGTCGAACCGAAGACCTCAAGAGTGATGACAGCGGTGCACTCGGGGTGCTGCGCAGCACACGGTGATTCATCACCACTGCAGACTATTAAGTTTGTACACTGTCACTATTTGAGAGACTGTTGAGTGGATAAACGACTGAATTTTTTATTGTGATTTGTAGTCTTTAATTGAATAATGGTACATATTCTTGCACTTTAATTGTCAAAGTTAATTAACGTTCTGTGGCACGGTAGTAGTCGTGTGCATAATTAAGTGTGTTGTAAAAATATAGTTGATTGCTGTTATTGTGTTTTTGTAAGCTTTGTGAGCTAGTAAACCAATTACAATTACTTAATTGAACTCTTTTATTTCTAATTATAAGACCTCTATCCCAAAGAGCTCAGGGAATTGCCCACATATAAAGGTTTTGCTAAAACTTGTAGCAATATCAAACTCAGCTCTAGGCCGTTTTGTCTTTCGGGATCCTTGTGGAATGCCACCGCAATTTTCATCATCATTATTTTATTTTGTATTTGTACCAGATATTTTTTTTTTCTTGTTTTAGACATGAAATGTGACTAAATTTGGCTCTTATAAATTTTTATTATCTCTCATAGTTTTCCCGTAATGGCTTGTTAAAGTCATATTTTGCATGTTTCCGTTTTAACGACTACACTAAAACAAACTGATATACCAAACTCAGAAAAATCACAGTGCATAAAGACATTGCAGGCTACAATGACATGCTCATAAAATTAAAAAATAATAATTATTTGTATTTTTAAAAAAATTATTGAACTTTTTAAATTTTTATTTACAGTTTCAGCAATTTTTTTAAAATTAAAATAATAAAATAATAAAGTGATGAAATGTATTTTTAATGAATTGCCGATATATTTTGAACCCAACGGGCTATTGTCGTATTAGTCATGTCCAAGAAACACCAGTTTTTCGAAATTCAGTCTCTTAAAAGGTAAAAAGACCTGGAATGTGTTTCAGATAATACCTCTCTGTAATGGAGCCCATTGAGATATTCAGTTTATTTTGGCTTCAGGATGATGATTAGGCTAGGTAAATTGTCACTAATAGATTTTAAGATTTTTCAGAATTTGAATTCTTAGGACTGCACAGCTGTAATATGTACTTTTTAATGAATGATCTATTTAGTTATGTCTGAACGGACCATCGTCGTGAATTTCACTTCATTTGGATACTTGTACAAATATTTAAGGTGGGACATCACTACATATTTTACATGGGAAAATCATACTACTTTCATGATTGATAGCTGATATGTCCGGCCGAAACCAAACTTTTTTGTGCCAACGATAATGTTGTTGTAAATAAAGAAACTAATTAATTTCCAATGCAGTGCTTTTTAAAACATTTTTAAAAAATCTCAAATTCGACAACTTTTCAATTTGAGAAAATTATATTTTTCTGCTAGTATCTCTGTTGAGTTTTGTACAACTTCTTCAAATATATATTTGTTTGTATGTGTTTACGGAACCGTTTTCATGCAAACGACCAGGGAAAATTTGTTATTCAGTTCCAAGCTTTGCCGTGAGAGAGCGCACCGAAAAGATGTTCCTGCGCGGGCGCTTTCCCCTCCTTGGGTCGAACCACGAAGCAGCGCCCGACTAAATTGGTGCTTAAGTTAAGTTCGCGTTCTTCCCGTCCCTCGCAATCGCCGGAAGGTAACCATGATCCAAGTGTTTCGTCAATCATCCTAGCTTATGTCATGGTTTTCAGTTTTTATCTGGCAGTCTGAATATACCCAGTTAGGCTGAAGTATAGTAATATACATATATTAATGCTTCTATCCTTAGAATAGTAGTAACGCCATTTTTGTGAAGTGTGAAGTGTTTGTGGCTGGCAAATTTTGCGACACAATATACGCAAGCAATCTACAAACTATGTGCAGACAAAGCTTACTGTGGCATTTTTAAACATGTGATGAACACATTTATTCTCTCTTATAGTTTTTTCAATGTTGCCATTGATGGTACAAAACAAATAAAAAAAAACAATTTTACAACTTTGCAGATAATTTTCGTATTTTCCAAGGAGGCTACAGTAATTAATTAATCACTAAGCTTACAACATATGTAACAGAAGTTTCTGCAAACAGCAACGGAAATAGCTGAAAACGTCTTTCCCTGCTCTAAAACTAATTTCGTTTCTCACGCAAATTGTGCATTTTCCTCAATCGTCTCAGAATCTTTCAGTCTGGTTAACTCAATCTTCTAAGCAACCTGATGAGCAACGGTGTCCCGAAGGCAAGTTGGTTATATTACAATAACAGTTGGATCACTGTTTGCCAACAACAATGCTATGGCTTTTTTCGATTCGATATAAATTGTAGCACTGAGTCAAGGCATTCGATCCAATCAGTCTTTCACAATTTCGTTCGAACTCCAAGTGGTTGGTATTCTGTGTATAGTGATACCAATATCCTTTGGTGGGCAACCTTGCCCTTGTTAGTTATACCTGTAGCAGCTCATGGAAAATAAAGAAATCTCGCCAGCACCAAAGTTTTTACTGTTATGACATGTCATATTGGTCGTCATAAATACAAAATTATTAATAAAACAATGCAGAGGCACAAATGAGACACTATATTTCCTTCGTCATGATAGTGACAACATTATATTCTACACGATATTGTCACGCAATTAATAAACATGTGACTTAATGTCTCCCACCAATTATTCTGCTCAGAATAAAAATTACATTTAATAAACACTGCGTGTTTACTTATTTATTTTAAACTAAGTCTGGTTCACAAAAAAAATTGAAGAGTTTACAAAGAGTGAGAAATTTTACATATGCCGAATTAGTCTCCTGTCATTTTTATATAATTGTTTTATTCTTTTTTTTTTTTGTTTGGTTTTGGCCTGTCAGTAGGAGCTCTTTGTACTTTTTCTTACATACACTTAATGATCCAGTTTTTTTTAGTTGGTGGCCATGTAGCTGAATGATCGCTTAAATGCTGTACTGTTGTGACGTGGTATTTGGGAGTTCATTTTATGGCTGGTGTACGAATGGATAGAGTTTAGCTGTAGTAGTTTAGATGTTAGGAATTGTGGAGTGTTTTTGTGGAGAATTGATTTGAGTTGTTTGGTAAAGTTAAATTGGCGTCTGTTTTCCATTTTCAGCCAAATGGTTCTGTGACGTGGTCCCTTCGTTTTAGATTATAAACGTACCTTACGCGTACGTTCTGATGTTTTTGGACCATGTATTGCAAAGAATTGTCTATGCTACAGAAAATGACATCAGAGCAGTAGTTAAATGAGGATAAAACAATACTATCACAAAGCTTAAGTTTCAGAGATAGTGGAAGAATTCGTTAAAATTTATTAAGGTGCTTAAGATTATAGTAGCCGGTTTGAAGGAGAGAGGATAAATGTTTGTTCCAAGAGAAATTTTGATCGAAAACAATTCCAAGGTTACGATTATTTTCGCATTTGGGAATTACAGCTCCATTAATTTGTTTGTGGTTTAGTTGGCAGAAATGTTATAAATCTATGTGTGGAAGTAAGGTGTTCGGATGTTGCATTTTTATTCAGATTGAACTGCTATTACGAAAAATGAACACATTACGTCAACAATACACTTCAAGGTGCTCAGCGATGAGTTGATTTTTTATTTATTGCAATGCTTATGATGTTCACAAAAATAATAATGACACCAGAGACTTGGTTGCAATTAAAATAATACTTGCTGTAAAATACAGTTTTATTTTACAAAACGAAATTCCACACATACTATCTCAAGACTTGAAACGGAAAGGTGTCAAATACAAAAGTAAATAATATATACTGCTCGGACAATAATTATGCTTAACTGTACAATACATCCGACTGGAAAAAAAATGCTGCTGCAGTTGCCTAGGAACAGTACACTATACCATCAAAAAGTAACGGCATGACGGAAGATCTGGATTTTTCTGTAAAACATCTGAAAAGGTAACACAATACAGATTTAAAGATACATTCAAGAAAATTACAGAATAAATGCTTAAAGAAGGTTTCTGTAGTAAGGAAAGTTTGAAGGACCAAATGCCCGACAAGACATGGACAGTCACTGTAGAGTATGAGAAAGCTCAATATTTCTTGATACTTTAAGAAGTGAAGAACAAAGAAGAACTTTAGAAACAATGCCAGTACGTCAGTGTGAGAGTGGCGTGTGGTTGCAAGAATACAGAAAACTATTCACTGCTTCGCATTTTGGATCAGTTTGCAAACGCAGGAAAACAACATAATGTGACTCTCTAGTGACAATTATTTTGTGCGGGAAATCTCTACAAAATGTAACTATCAAATATGGACGAGAAAACGAGAAAGCATCATATGACGATTTTCAGAGCAATTATTAGTCCATGTGGTCTCTTTGCCGACGAAAAAATTAAATTTTTGGAAACTATTCCGTGTGGTATAATAGACGTAAAATGCCCGTTTACTTCAGCAGACTTACATCTGGAAAAGGCAAAAACTCACGGAAAGATATAATCATTTAAGTGCCTAGATGGAAAAATTGTGCTCAGTAAAAATAACTTTCAATTCTTTCATGTGCTGGGGCTACGGTAGCCGAATGGTCAGATCATTCGCCTCCTACCAGATTTTAATTTTAACCAAGCAATGATAAAGCATTTGTGCTATGTTGTGTGAAGCTATTTTTAATTAGTAAAGTATTTTTCGTATGTAGTCCATACTTGGATATACGTTTTAACACTCGAGCAAAATGTTTTATTGCAGTTATGAGTACCACCAAAAATATGCATTTTTAACATTTCGATTACAACAAAAACTATTTGAAAACAGTAAGCAATTAAAACACATTTTCTTTTGTATGACAGGCTAACACTTCCACATAGTGTTAGAGATTTTCTATTGCACATTTTATATTTTTGTGATACACTTATAAAATAAGTTTCAATAATACTGCAGAAAAAATATAAAGAGAACAATAATTTATAAAAACAAATGCAAGAACTATCGGAATTTGAAATTTCTGTATTTTTTCATATTAATTTCAAAATAGTTGATTTTGCAACTTTTCAGGTATGAGAAACGACGTTGAACACTGCTGGTTACCTTTTCTACTTTTCGTGGGACACTCCCATTATATTCCGTTGTTGCTCCATCCTCACCTTACTTCACCTACATGTACAACATAATAAAACTGCCATATTTCAAAGATAAGTAGACTTTACGCACAATGTTTAATGTTAAAGTCCTTATAATTGTTTTGGAAAGAAAAGAAGGAATTTCTTAATTCATGTATTTTTATAATGTAGTGTTTTTAAAAACTTTAATTACTATATATTCTTAAAACATGCTCAATACACAGGGGAAAAATGGACATTTAAACAGGCCTAATACAAATTCGTGCCAATATTATTATTACACACAAAAAAAATTGCGTTGACTTATTTTAAAAGAAAATATGCTGTTGAAGTCACTGTCACGTTAGTTCTCAATTAAATTAAAGTGTTTTATTGTTGAAATTCGCTGAATTTACGGCTTCTTATTGAGACATTGGTTGGTTATTTCGTGATCCTTTGCAAAATGTAGTAACCCAGGTAATTCTTATCGTTTCCCAAAAACTCGATGAAATCATCGCGTGGATTTGCTTGTGCTGTTAAGTAGCACATAAAAAATTACTTTGTAAAAATTCCATCAAACATAAAATACTGTTTAGTTATACATACTTTAAACTGTGAAAAAAATTACGTTTCCGTGTGTTGAGCTGCTGTTATTTATGATAATATTTATTTTCCCATAGTGTAAATGATGGTTTGTTCATCATGCTGGCCGAATTTACACATTTAATGCTCTGCGAGTGATAGCTACAGTTTTAAAACTGAAACGATCGTTTCATTATTGTATTTCCATGTACGTTGGACATACTCGTACTGCACTCAGTTCAATTATAAATATTGGACATACTCGTACTGCACTCAATTCAACTATAAATAAGTATCATATGCGTCGAAGTATGCTGATAAATCCTTAGTTAACTTTAGAACCTATAGCACACTACAAACTTGAGGAGTTTAGTATAGCTTTGAATATTAAATAATTCTCGATATTTATGCTAAAAACAAATCAACATGCCCGATTTTGGTTTATGTTAATGTTTTGTCCTACATGTTATCTTATTTGCAATGGCATGCTGGGAGACTTGAGAAATCTCTCACACTGACACTACAAGTTCACGGAGAAATTACGCCTTTTCTGCTACACAACCAGTTTCAATAGAGAATACTTAAAAAAGTCCACGCAAATATTAATATAAATATGTTTTCTCTTAATATATGTATATTTGTGTGTGTGTATTTTTTAAAGGTATCGTTTAATTTGTTCATATGATCGTTCAAAATACTGTACTTTTGGTAATTATTATTTGTTTTAACTAAAAGTTTATTTCATATCTCACAATCATATAATGTTTGAAGTTATTGTTAGTTTAATGCAGTGTTGGTGTCATAGAATTGTAATATTGATGATAAATATTTGTTCAATATTGTTAAGGTAATAACTGTAAAAAAACACATACCAATTGAATCTGTCATTTGAGAAACAACATAAGTAAAAAATGTCCACTTTTCAGGAAGTGAAAAAACACTGTAATTCTGAAAGTTACTTTTGAAAATTTTGCAAAAAAAATACTGAAAATACTTCATAACATTACTGTTATGATGGTTGCAATGAAATTTGTTTCTGTGTTGTTATATAAGAACAATGCCCATTTCAAATATTTGACTTATGTTGTTTCATAAGTAAACAGCTGTATTAGAAGCTTTAAATTGATAAATACTGACCTATAAATCGTTGCGAGCATTACTCAACAAATCCTGTGTCGTTATTTAGATGATAGATGCAATTAAATGTGATTCTGTGTTTAAATGTATGAAAGGCAGCAATTTTGAAATGTTGACTTATGCTGTTTCACAAGTTAATGGACGATTGCATTATAAAATGATAGTATGATACAGTATTGTATCGTGTATTTTCCTACAATATATGTTGATAATATCTTTATTTATATGTTAACGTATTATGTCACACAAGAAACTATTTTCATAATGTAAATTGCTACAAAATGTAAAAAAATAACACTTCTTTCTATAATCTAATACATAATGTTCCACAACACACATAAAAAAAAACAGCTGGTTGTCCAAGCACACATCTCTTTGTAAGACTTGCAAATAATGTTCTTGTGGTCTTATAATAATGTCTGGTTTTTCGATGCAACATCTCGTGCTCTCTACAAGAGTTTGTACGAATAGTTGGCCAAGCAAACACCTCATTGTAAAATAACTGGATATCATCTGCGTCTGGTAAAAATTGTTGAAATTTATGTAGGTCAGCCATTTTTTTCTCATTGATGGGGAGACAACCATTGGGATATGCCTTAGTTACTGGAAGTTTAACATATGTATTGCACATGTGGGCAATCTGGAATGTGCCATAGAGCAACAAATATTGTTTCACAAGAAATGGAGGCACATGTCTATGGAAGCAGCAATCTGTTCCTTAGAGAAAGAACACCAGTCGGTGATATGAGTATACTAGAGAAGGAACATAAGTCAGTGACTGAGGTGTTTCTCAAATAAACTCAAAGTTCTGCGCCTTGCTGTACACATAAATAACGACTGATTTATGTGGTTTCAGTAGTACAACATGTGTTTACCTCTGTAGAACATTATAATACCCAGAACTCATTTTGGCAGAAAACTGACTTATGTTGTTTCTCAAATGACCGATTCAATTGTTAACCAGCTTAAAAAAATAAATAAAAACACACACACACACACACACACACACACACACATATATATATATATATATATATATATATATATATATATATAACATCAAGAAAATGTATATATGTAGCAAATATTTCGTGTGTCATACAAATTGAAAAAAATTCAAAAGAAATTCTGCTAACTTCGAACTGGAAAGTACAGAATTATCACCAATCAACTCGTATAGCTGTTTAAAGGCCAGTTTCACCAACGAAGTTTAACTTTGCCACAAAGCGAGATTAACAAAACTTGATGAAGAGCTAAACCTGAGTTTAAGTTAGAGGTGCGTTCCAACAATAACACAGCGAGTTTAAGTTACCAGAGATTAGTTAAACTTGGCTGCACGATGGGTTGTGTGAGCTGAGTTGCCTTAATTGTGTCGGAAATACCCGAACACTTGTCGGAAATTGCCGAATGTGTGTTTGTGAATGATTTCATTTGGAAACTTTGTTACAACGTTCTTGAGAGGAAGGAGGGAGTGATTGCATCATACTATCTAGGGGGGGGGGATACAGCTAGGGGGTTAGGTACCCCTGGGTAACTTTGGAGCAAAGCAAGAAAGATAGACCAGGGGAAGTTAATCCAGCAAATATAATCTACATTATTTTATTGCTGTAAATTCAAATGTATATCTACACACAATTGTTTAATTATTTTCTCGTCTGTATATTTTTTGCTGATCTGAAATTACCAAACGTTAAACAGAACCTCATGCACCGTAAAAAAAAAAAAAAAGTTTTGTAATTTTACAAAGAGAATCTTTGGAAACCCAGTTGCCAAAGAAATTCCTTGTAAAACCACAATGGTTGTCCTTGTAATAAAATACAAAGTATATGTTTGTAAAATTACAAGGAATAACCTTGCAGTTGTACTTTCAATAAGGAAAAAAATAGATTTAAATGTTCACTGTACTTCATAAATAACACTGAACTTATTTATCAAATAACTTTTGAATAAAAGACGCTTACACGAAATTATTTTGAAAATAAAAAAAAACTTGTAGGTGGTAAGCGTCGAACCTCTCCTCGCACTTGTAGAATCTACGCATCTTATTATATTTTTTTTTTTTTTTACAAAAATGTTTGGTGCAGTGGCGATGCATCAACACTGCACCAAACATTCCCCCCTTTAATGTGACGTAATTTGAGTGACCCCAGTACTTTTCGTGAGACAATTGGTATAGAGACAATTTTTGAGACCCAAGGGAGAAACACAAATAACACCCAGTCAGAACTGGGAATCGAACCCAGAACCCCCCGCACCAAAGCCGACCGCTCAACCAACTGAGCCACGGGAGCTCGGCACCTTTATACCACTGTGACTTCTGTAAAGTCGGTGTATGTATCAATAAAAGTGAATGGACCGATTGTTTTGACAAGTGGAAATATATTTGGAAGTCTGTATCATCATACTCATCAAAATAATGATTTCTTTCTCTAATCCTACGAGGCAGATACGCAGGAACAAAGTCTTCATCGTCTGTATTGTCTTCAATTACCAAATTATACAGTGCTCGCGCCATTTTATTATGAACTTAAGCGAGATTAGTGACGTTACTCGGCCAAAATCGAGCAGTTAAATTTAATCTCGCTTAAGACGCGAAAATCGAGTTTAACTGCTTGGTGAAACCAAAAACATGTATAATCGAGTTTAAGTGCCGATTATCTAGATTAAATCGCTTAAACTTGGTTGGTGAAACCGGACCTAAATTAGTAACAGTTATCACACATCACACACAGTATCATTAACTTAAAAGAAATGTTTCCAATTAGTGTGTGGAACAGTAAGTAACGGCTAGGTATACAGTATATTATTATTTTATAAACGTTAACGGAGTAATGTTCGAAAGATTTCGAAATTTTTTAAAAATCTACAACGAATTATTATGCTCGTCCTTGGGTTTAAACTATATGTAAAATCACTGGAATTAAGCAGCCTGTTTACACTCCTATAAATACTTTCAGAGTCAGATTCTGCAGGTTATTGAGTCTACTGTGATGTATGTCACTTGGTTCTCATCTGGAAGACGGTGTTCTTCATTGCATTTTTTTTGTACCTGTAAGTACACAGCATAGATCGACCTTTAAATTTGATTTTAGCGAAGATTGTGTTGGTAATGTACATTTTTTCCATTGGATAAGCTTTAAAACTAAGAACTGATAGCATTTTTTAGTACTAAACAAATTCACCGACCTTGGAAATGCAACGAGTTTTAAGGAAAATTATCGGTTTTAGGACATTTTGCAGACTTTGTTCATCACGCACCATTTAAACTATCCCCACAAACAATGATACTCAAATCACGACTCACTTAGCAGCCAATATCATAACATGTGTAGTCTCAATTTAGTTCAACATGTTAATTATAGATGGCTTAACTAGTCAGAATGGGTTTGGAGGAAGGGACATTATGCGAACAAAACATCCTGCCGGGCGAAACGAACGATATTTTTTTACGCTTAACTAATTGTCGACGGTTAATGCTTTCGTACACCTTCCGTTAAAAAGGCATTGGGAGAAAATAGATAAGTGTACTTCCGCTATTGAAAGCTAGGATTAATAAACGCTTCATTTTAATAGAGTTGCATGACGTTGAGCTGGTTAAAACTACTTCAATATAACATTTTTTAATTTTCTTAAAAGTGATATAGTACAAATGTGTTTCAGATTAGGTGAGAGGCAATCCTATTTCATGTTATCTAGATATGAAACTGCTTAAATATACTGATAGTTTAGTACATGATTAGTATCTAATCAATGTTATTTAATAACTCAAAATACTTTCCTTCTAAAATATTCTCAATGTTCTGTTTATTAGTTTACTACTAAACGTGCATTTTACCTTTCTGATAAAGTTGATACTTTAAAAAAATTTCTTAAAGTGCAAATTAGTGAGTATTATGACAGAAATTGTGACACTTTTCATTGCCTTGTTCGTGAAATGTTAGTTTGGAACGATCTCGACATAGCATAGAGCTCGCACCCTTGACGATTATACTACGGGATACGAGATATCAAAACAAAATGGCTGCAGATGAGGTACCATCAAATAACGGTAATAGTTAACTGTCGGGAGACATTTTTAACATATGTTTCTTTCAAATAAGTGTGTTCACAATAAAAGTTTGATCACTAGTTTGAAGAATACTGTATAGCTTCCGTACCTACATTGTACTACACTCCTAATTTGAAAATCTGCAGCCCTAAACCTCTAATATTTCGAAATCGCAGCTTTTGTGTATGTGCTACGTCATTAACAAGGAAGTTACGCATAACGTGGATGTGACCTAAAAAAGCCAAGATGTTGAAAGCCTGCGGTATACTCTTGCTATTTAAGAGGAGCAGGCCCGTACTGGTTCCTTCTGGGGTCTTCGGCAAGAAACTGAAAAGGGGTCCTTTCCAACATTTTGGGGCTCCACACATTGGGGGCCCCCTGGCCCGGAGGCTCTCGGCCGATTAAGCAGACATGCTGTGATTGCGACACGCAATGCAACGCTGTGACTGAGCATAGAGTATTGTGCATTTGTGTTGCTCAGCTGGTCACTTCCCGACAGTGTTGCTAACCCTTCAGCAAAACATGTCCGTACGACAATGTCGTTTGAACCATATTTTCCTATCCATATTTTCCTATCCTGGTCCGTGCATTAATTTTTTTAAGGTTACATCAAATAAAAGTATTGCACAACAATGCCAATATTATTTAATTTATTGCCATAAAATATAATTAGGAAATGAACAAAATAAAATCTTGTTCTTACACAACGCAGTTATGGAATAAGCGACTTGCGACTGAACTCGTGAAAGGACATGAAAATAAATGACGTCATAAATATAGCACTTCTCGAGTTTTATAATTGCACATGTTGTGTTACACTAAATAGGTACGTTGGACAAATAATGAAACCCGATTTGTTACATTGCGCACTATTCAATCGTAAATCTTTATCGCGGCGCGTTAACCGACAATCAAGCCATGGGCACGCAATACCTTATGTCATCTGACCGGCTCTTTCTTATCAGCACTCAACCATATAGTACGGGAATTCCCCTTCGGTAAAAAATATGAAGTGCCGTATTACCTGCAGGCCGCAGGTAGTCAATATAGTAATGAATGAAATGTTGAGAATTTCAAAACCCAGGTAGATATTAATGAAACAATTGTGCCAAATATTTTATTGGGTAGAAACCACTTACTACTTATTTTGATAGGACAGTACAAATGACGTACGATATAAGGGCAAGGCCGTACGTCCGTACACAGTTAAATTACCGTACATGTGTGGTCAGGAGAGTACAGTTGGCAATGCTGCTTACCGTCAGCAGTCCCTCCCTCCCTCAACTCCCGCGCGCCGGGGTACTTCCCCTACCTGCAATAACAAACCAACATTTTGGGGCCCCACACATTGGGGGCCCCCTTGCCCGGGAGCGCTCGGCGATCGCCGACTAGCCGACCTGGCCAGTCCGTGCCTGAAGAGGAGAGTATTTCTGCATTTACTATTCGTTAGGTGAGAAATATGTAACTTATGTCTCCTTCCATCAAAGTGGTTGTGCAACAGTATGTGGTTGTAAATAAACCATCAATACAAAAAAGTCAGAAGACATTATTGCATAGTATTTGTCTCTTCTTACTTTATGTAACTCAGAAATTCACATTTCTTTGGGTGACGCTTGTTTTTAACCAATGAGTTGTAACATGGTGAACACACTTTAGTAACAGTAACTCATTATATTGTGTTTACATCAGTAACTATTCCACGTTGGTTCAAGTAACAAGTTACCGGCAAAATTATGTACCAGTTATAGAAAAGTGCCAGTTATTGCGTCCTAACTAATTGAATATAATTAAATGTAAGTAAAGTTCATGGTTTTCTTCTCCAATTGTACAAACTATTAAGAAAAAAGTTTCACGTTTTAAAATAACATGTAAAATAGTTACAAAAGTTTGAAAACGAGAGTGCTAAGCCAGTTGTGAAATTAAGAGTAATCTGATTGCGCATGAATTCCGACTTAAAAAAAAACATGTATAAATACAATGAAAGATTTCGAATGAGTTCGATTAAATTCCAATCATTACTCAATGATGTAAGCCGTCGAACTAATATGAGTAAAGCATTAGCAAATTTGGAGATGTGTGTTTCTCTATATTGGTTGGGTATTGGTGGATAATACTGTCACGGTGCGAAATCTTTGAATTAAATTTTTCTTGGCCGACCTGCGTAGCGTAGTCGGAGATTGTGGTACATGAATAACTGCGGCTTAGTAACTCTTAGGCCGGCCTCCGTAGTGTAGTCGGATGAGCTCCGGCTTGTGGTACATGAAGTACAATTAGGCCGGCCTCTGTAGCGTAGTGGAATGAACACCAGCAGCTGTGGTCCATGAAGTACTGCGGCTTAGTAACAATTAGGCCGGCCTCCATAGCTTAGTCGGATTCGCACCGGTTTGTGGTACATGAAGTACTGCGGCTTAGTAACAATTAGGCCGGCCTCCATAGCTTAGTCGGATTCGCACCGGTTTGTGGTACATGAGTATTGCGGCTTAGTAACAACTAGGCCGGCCTCCATAGCTTAGTCGGATTCATACCGATTTGTGGTACATGAAGTACTGCGGCTTAGTAACAATTAGGCCGGCTTCCATAGCTTAGGACCGGTTTGACCAACCAAGTTTAAGCGATTTAATCTAGATTAATCGGCACTTAATCTCAATTATACATGTTTTGGGTTTCACCAAGACGGTCAACTCGATTTTCTCGTCTTAAGCGAGATTAAATTTTAACTGCTCGATTTTGGCCGGGTAACGTCACGTAGTTGTACAAACTTTGTAAATGTTGAAAAATTTTCCTTCTAAAATTATTAGTTTATAATGTTAAAATGATTTCGATGCTTACCATTTCCAACTTTTTTAATTTTCAAAACAATCTCATGTAAATGTCCTTTATTCAAAAGTTATTTGTTAAATAAGTTCAGTGTTATTTATGAAGTACAGTAAGCATTCAAATTTATTTTTTTCCTTATTGAAAATACAACTACAGGACTATTCTTTGTAATTTTACAAACATATACTTTGTATTTTATTACAAGGACAACCATTGTGGTTTTACAAGGAATTTCTTTGGCAACCGGGTTTCCAAAGATTTTCTTTGTAAAATTACAAAACTTTTTTTTACAGTGTATGAGGTTCTGTTTAACGTCTGGTACTTTCAGGTTAGCAAAAAATAAACAGACGAGAAAATAAGTAAACAATTGTGTGTAGATAGACATTTGCATTTACAGCAATAAAATTATGTAAATTGTATTTGCTGGGTTATCTTCCCCTGGTCTTTCTTTCCGGCTTTGCTCCAAAGTTACCCAGGGGTACCTAGCCCCCTAGCTGTATCCCCCCCTAGATAGTATGATGCAATCACTCCCTCCTTCCCCTCAAGAATGCTGTAACAAGTTTCCAAATGAAATCATTCACAAACACACATTCGGCAATTTCCGACAAGTGTTCTGGTATTTCCGACACAATTAAGGCAACTCAGCTCACACAACCCATCGTACAGCCAAGTTTAACTAATCTCTGGTAACTTATACTCGCTGTGTTGTTGGTGGAGCGCACCTATAACATAAACTCAGGTTTAGCTCTTCATCGAGTTTTGTTAATCTCGCTTTGTGGTAAAGTTAAACTTCGTTGGTGAAACTGGCCCTAAACCGGCCTCCATAGCTTAGTCGGATGCGCACTAGTTTGTGGTACGTGAAGTACTGCGACTTAGTAACGTTAGGCCAGCCTCCATAGTGTAGTCGGTTAGACGCCGGTCGCAGTTCGAGTGGTCCTGGGTTGGAACTCCAGCTCGGACATGTCTGTTGTATTGTCCCTTCACCTCTCTTCACCGCCACTGGCTCTAAGACCTAGTTGCTAAAGGGAGAGGGAGGGTTTAATATCCACATTGAACTTTGCTTTATAATTCTAGCATACAGGAGTCATCTGTTTCAATAAAGTATCGTCAGGGTGGTTTCCGATATCCATAGCCATTATCTAGTTTCGTAAACACTCAGATCCCTGGTAGCAAAATAAGTTCGATTCAAGCTTGAATCAAGCTTGCTATGACAAGTCTGCAAGCTTGCAGCAAGCTTGTCATGTTAAGCCATAAGCTTTAATCAAGCTTGAATCAAGCTAACTAGTCTTCAAAAGTTAGCGAGGAAAGCTTTATTCAAGGTAGTAGCAAGCTTGCCTCGTACAAGACAGGATACAACTGTCAAAAATAGGCTTGAATCAAGCTTGAATCAAACTTACCAAATAGGGCTTGTAATGGCAAGCCTTAATCAATTCAGTTGCAGGCTTGCCGCTAGCTTACATGCTATCTGGGATGACAATATCGGTGGCAGGAATGTCACAGCACATGAATTCAGATGGTGTTGTCATATCTGGGGTTGGAAAAGAGGTTAGACTCAAACCTGCCACTTATGATGGCCACACTCCATTGTGTATCAGCACCAATATGAGATTGTCGCAACCCTGAATGGCTGGACAGCAGAACAGCATGCCTACTACTCGGCAGCCATGTTGAGAGTTCCTGCACACATTACACTCCATTATATGCCTTAACGATATTGCCTATAGTATTTTACATTAGTTTCTGGTCGAGAGCTGTGCTTATTGGGAAACCAAATTGTGACATGTTCACATTGCTCAACTTTAAAGGTTCAGCCAACGACCTGGAGACTCTAGCTAGGAACTTTGGCAAGGCATTGTGAGGCTAGTCTATCTGTCACTCTAGGGGTATCCAGAGGAGGAGAGGGAAGTGATTGCCATTAGCTTCTTCATTAAAATCATTGCTGATATGAAGATGCGGCAAGCAGTGCGCCTGGCAGTACCACACCATATCCTTAGCTCATGCAATGGAGAATGAGTTGTCATGGCGAATTGGTTTGCGGTGTGAGCAGTGGCACTGACAAGTGATGAAAATCGGAACCGCATCGAAAATGCTCCGAAGGAAATTAAGACTCCAATGAATGTAATTTCCAGATATTTGGTGCTTTATAGCACCGCGTCGACCACAAAATTGACCAGAATGCTGGGACTGTGGACGACCACGACAGCCCGTGCCGACAAAATAGACGAGGGAACCGGTGTCAATCTGCTAAATATTCGAGAAATATGTAAACACAGGTCTTTAAGATTGAAGGTTGGTGACTGCGGAAGGTAAGTCCCCACATTTCAAGTATATTCGGTGAAACATGAACTTATTGCATTGCTGGTAGGAGGCAGCTTGTATTATGTAACCTATCAGTTGGTCTTAGATATACGGGCTCATTATGCTGGACACCATAGGACCTTTCCTGCAGCAATCACAAAATGGTAATATAAGGCAGTGTCTTTTAACAACTGTAACTAGGAAGACCACACCCTAGATAGGGAGGAAAAGTGTACAGCTAAAATAGGGTGATCTCAAGCTAGAATGCAAAGTCTACATAGCAGATATTGAAGATACACGTTTGTTATTATTTGTTTATATGTACCGAGCAAACTACGATGTTGTATTGACACTCGACTGTGGATCTTGAGAGTAGGTAAAACAGTGGTAGTAATAATATCGCGACCAGAATTAGTCTTACCAGTCAGCTATCCAGTAGTTTGGTTTTAGGGTACTGTGCTACCAGCCTCGAGTGAAATTGTAATGCCAGGGTGCTGTGTATGTAAATTTGTGAGGTTCTTAGGATTTATCGTGCCTATGGGTTCAATGAGTAATCTTCCTGATAAAGTACTTGCAGCAAGGACTTGTTTCATCAAACTTGGATGATATGAATATTAGAATGATGAACTTCACATACAGGACAATTGATCTTGAGGGGGCCACAGTTGTGGTAATTTAAGGTTTCCCAAATAATCACAACTGGGCCTTAGACATTAAAGGAGGATTATGTTAAACATACTCTGCCAAAACCCCTTATAGAACTCTTACAGAGAGCAAGGAAAAACCTAGATTGGAAACAAGAGAGGGTTTATTCAGAACTCTCGATGAAGGATAAAAAAATTATTTCTCATGTGATTCATGTGACCTTGGTAGGACATCTGTCGCATGCCGCCGTATGGACACAGGAGAGGCTAGATGTATCAAACAACCTCCTAGGCAGATGTCTAGGAGGTTTATGATATTCTGAAGAAAATTAAGGATATCGATGTGAAAGAGTCATTAATCAGCCCATGATCATCTCCCATTGTGTTGATTAAGAACAAAGATGGCTCTCCAAGATTTTGTGGAGATTACTGCCAGGTGAATCATATGACCAGGAAATATGTTTACCCACTTACTTTGATAGATGGCCCATTGCATAGCCTGGCTGGGTAAAAATGGTTCTGCACCTTCAACATGAAAAGTTTTTACTGGCAATGTAAATGGCCACAGAAGATAGAGATAAGTCTGCCTTTTCTGTACAAGGAAAAGGGACTTGGCAATTCAAGGTCACGTCTTTTGAAATGTGCAATGTTCGAGTGACATTCGAAAAAGTAATGGTAGTACTATAGGATATCTGTCAAGTTTATTTAGATTATATTTTGATCATAGGGAAGACATTTGAAGAGTACTTGACATGTCATGTTTCGTTGTTGAAGGCTGTAATTTCAGCTAATTTTAAGCAAATTCCCACAAATTGCCACATCTTTCAAAGAAAAATGAATTTTCTGGGATACATAATGTGGACTGAAGGGATTATAAGCCTATCCTGAGAAGACAAAAGAAATCAAAGACTGGCCACAGCCAAGTGATCGGATTCAAGTTAGAAGATTCCTGGATCTGTCTGCTTATTATCGGCGTTTTGTGCACTAGTTTTCCACAAAGGCAAAGCAATTACTTAAGTTTATTGAGATAAGAAAATATCTGGGCTCCCTAATATGAATCCTCGCTAAGAAAATTAAAATAGTTTCTCCTCCTGTCCCTGGCTACTACAGCAGTGAAGATGGGTTCAATTTTAACACAGACACTAGTGATGTGGGGATTGGTTTTGTGTTGTCACAGATTTAGTATGGAAAACAAAAGGCCATTAGAATATTTCAGCAAAGTGTTACATAAGCTAGAAAAAGTTACTGTGAAACAAGCAGGGAACTCCTGGCAATAGTTACGGCCATTCCTTATGTTGATTTATTACATATACAGAAGGCATTTTATTCTAAGAACAGCTAATATTTCATTATGTTGGCAAGTGTATTTCAGAAACCGTGAAGTACAAATAGCCTGATTGATTCACTCCCTCCAAGAGTATGATTTTGAAATACAGCACCGACCTAGATGCCTACACAACAATGTTGACACAATTTCTAGGAAGCCACATGAGCCAGTGTGCACCCATTTTAAGCACCAAGAGGAGAAGTCTGGAAAACTTCAACTGCTCGAAGAACAAGAAGATATGAATTTTTTCTTTGAGTGATAAAAATATTAGTAAAGATCAGAGAATTGCCTTGCTCTAAGTCCAATACTAGAATTGAAAGAAAGGGATCAGCATCCTAGGTGAGCAGAGCTATTTAGTCAAGTGTTACAACCACAGCATACTGAACACAATCAGATTCTCTAGCTCTAAAAATGTGGTGCTGCAGCCTACCAGAACTGAGAAAGTGCAGATGCAATGGCAAACGAACACATCTACAACTAGTAATCCCAGAAATTTGAGTTTCAGCGGTGCTGAAGGAACTTCATAGTTCACCAACAAGAGGATATTTTAGAATCAGAAAGATTCTCAATACTACATACAGAGAGATATTAAAAGTTGGATCAGAACATATGATGAATGTGCTTGGAGGAAGGAACCAAGAACTAGGAGACGATGCCATCTTCAAAAATACGTATTTTGGGCTCCATTTGAGATGGTACATGTTTGTGATGAAAGGTTATTTCACAATATGGCTTAAAGTCACATCGATACCTAATCAAGAAGCTAGCATTCTGGCTGATACATTAGATTAGCATGTATTCTCAAGGTTTAGAATGCTACTTGAAGTTAACTCTGGCCAGGGCTGCAACTTATAAGCCGCACTATTCCAGGCGGTGACAAAACTTCTAGAAACGAAGAACACACTGATTAAACCTTTTCATCCACAGACTGGATGGTCGAGCAACTGAACTATACTTCAGAACAATATAAGTCCATTTTTGTGGCAGATAATCAAAAGGATTGGGACTCCAAGGTGCCAAAATTCCTCCTCGATTATTGGTATGCCTTTCATGAAGCAATACTGGTAACATCTTCGAAGTTGCTCATAGGGAAATACCTCGCCTCCCAGGTGATGTGTTGTTTGAGTGACTAACAAAAGTAGATTAGCTTGCTTCACTGACCACGTATGCCAGTGAACTTCGTCGCAAGTTGTGCACCATCTGTGACTTAGTTCAGCAAATTTAAGGGTCAAGAGTGACTAGAAAAAATGAGGTATGAGTGGAAGGGACTTAAAATAATGTTTCAAGAGGGGCAGCTGATATGGCTGTACAACCTACAGCGACAAAAAGGATAATGTTCTAAACCACAGAAATGATGGGAAGGTCCTTGCTAGTTTGTCAAGATGAAGAAAAATGTGGTTTTCTGGATTGTTTGTTGAGTCTCTTAGGCAAGAAAACCCAAGGTTGTCAATTCAGACAGATTGGCTCTCTACGATGGACCAGGGACTACTACGTCGGTTCGGTACGAACAGCGTTTCATGCCGCGACTCTCGTACGAGAAGCATTAAGTTGAGTAGACCAGCTGCAGTATAAAAATACAGCAGCACGCTCTATGCGACTAACATTTCTCATTTTATCTTGCCGCAGCGACCATCTGCACGCCTATCTTGATTTTCGTAAACACTCAGATAACAGTTAACATCACAGCCAAGAGAATTCTTCGACATACTCATTCGTCTCCGACTTTCCCAAAACCCTGATGCAACATGTTTCTTGTAACTCTGAGACAGAGATACTCAACAAGATTTCTGGACTCTTGATAAAGTGTATATAAGAGATCTGAGCAGGCTGAAAGAATTTTTCCTGAGAGGCATCATGTGAGCGAGTGAGTGAATCGTGGTGACAGCGATGGGTTGTGAAATGTTTCCAAGAAGTAGTGTCGACGAAGGCGTGGTGCTCCAAGATAGGATATTGTGTCCACCATTTGTGAGAGTTTGAAGATACATTTAATTGATATAGATCATGCGTAGAGGACTGATAACTGATTTTGAATTTATAAAAGTTATAACATACAGTAGTAATTGTTTGTTTTGTTTGTCATGAACTAGAGACGTCGTCGGGATTCCCTGATGACGCCTTTACCTACATGACTCTCGGCAAATGAAGAGTAAGGTAATGTCTATTTTAATCCCCTGGTCACCATGTTGCACCACCGATTAACGTCACTAAATGGGCCATATAAAATCATCCGAACTGCGAAATAACGGAGTCCTCTATGAGTCTAAAGCGTTACTCGATTGCGGTGTGTGTCGACGAGGAATGCCTTTGGAGGTGGTGTCGAGGCTGGGTAACACCAACGGGCTGTGGAAGGGACGATCAACACTTGGCGTTGTTGTATCGACGACAGCAGTGAAGAAGGTATCGGCGTGCTACAGATGACTACTGTTATGGGTCGACAGACAAAAAGGAGGTGCGCGACAGGAGTCGAGCCGAAGACCTCGCGAGTAAAGACAGTGATACACTCGGGTTGCTGCGCAGCACATGGAGCCATTACTACTTCAGACTGTTAAGGTTGGACATTGTGACTATTTGAAACACTGTTAATTGGATAGATGACTGAATTTTTATTGTGATCTGTAGTCTTTAATTAATGGTAAACATTTTTGTTCTTAATTTTCAAAGTTAATTAGCGTTTCTGTGGCGCAGTAGTAGTTGTGTGCATAATAAGAGTGCTGGGGAAGCTGTAGTTGATTGCTGTTTTCTGTATTTTTTAAATCTTTGTGAGCTAATTAACCAAGAACTTAATTAAATTCTTTACATTTTTAATTATAAGACCTCTGTCGCAAAGAGCTCAAAGAATTGCCCACATGTAATTTTTTATCTTGTAAAACTGGTGTCAGAAATGGGATAAATTAATTTAATAATCAATTCTATATATTAAATCATTGCATACAGTTGCTATTTAAATAAATTGAGCTTCTTTATAAATGTTATGTTTTAATATCAATTGTAAAGGTGCATGATAACGAATAGCATGTCAGCAGAAATAAAGCACTAAACACCCTCATTGACGGAAATATTGGCCAATTAAGTGTCAAATGAATTCAGTCAAAGACAGTGTAAATGAAAATTTAGATAAGAAAAATAATAATAGAAAATAAGAAAATTAAAAATGTTAATTAAATTATAGATAAGAATATTGATAATACATATAAGCAAACTGTGAATGTAAATGCAAACAAGGACATGAAAATATATAATGTAAATAAGCAAATTGATGATGCAAATAAGAAAGTAGAGAATATTAATAATCTTGTAAACAATGTAAAATAAAAGAAAAGGCAGACAAAGTGAACGAGGTGGTGGACAGAAAAATAGATGAAATGAAAGAGTTTGTCTATCAGAAACTAGACAATGTAAATGTGAATTTAGACAGCATAAACGATAAGGTAGAACAGCAAATACATGATCTGAGGAAGGAGTAGCAAGACAATTTTTATTGTCAGGAAGGTGGACATCTTGTTAATAGCAGATATAACAAGGTCAGTGCTGAATCAAAACCTGAAGGCAGCGAAGAGAAGACCACGAAGTTAGAACCAGGATCTAGTGTGACTTACAATTAGGCAGAAAATGAACTGCAACAAATTTTGTGTTTATAGTGTGCCAGCATGTTGGGAAAGGAATTTCTGCCAAGCCTGTTCCTTACGATTGCCGGACCTCATGGCAAGAGTACCAAAACTAGTTCGCGATAGCGCAACCATACATGACTGATCTGACCGGCAATGCATCAACTGTCTTACTGCCATGTTGAGGGGACCAGCATGCAGTATACTCCAGTCGCTTCCAGAACAACAACGTCTAGAATATTCGACAGTAGTCACTGCCTTGGAGAAGCGCTTCGGAGACAAGTATTTCCTATGCCCACCATGCCCAACTAAGGAGACACACTCAGAGATCAGGGGAGCCACAGCAAGAATTGTGGCAGGACACTGTGCGACTCGCCCATTTGTCGCTCGAGCTGTGTTCAGAAGAGGCACGAGATATCATAGTAGTCGGCTTCTTCGTCGATGCAATCACCGACATAGAGGTGCGCCATGCAGTGCACCTGGCTGCCCCAAGGACTATGCAGGATGCCTTGGCCAGAGCACTGGAGGCCTAATCTGCAAGAGGGCCATCAACTCGGCATGCTGTGCAGACGGTTGCACTGTCGGGAAACGAGAGAGTTAACCGCCTAGAGAACATACTGAAGAGAATGGAAACCATGATGAATGTAATCGAAAAATTAATTACTTAGATTATACCTCTCCCTCTACTACATATGCAACCGAAGTGTTGGAAGTTGGAGCAACTTGGACACCTGAAAGCCCAGTGCACGCAGCTGCAGCAAAATAACATTAATCAAGAGCAATATGCGACTACTCAATCCACCTAGCCATCGGGTGTGCCCCGCTCTCGACAGAGGGACGACCGAAGTATTAAACATGTGGATGACACGGACATCAATGAGCCCAGTACCCACAATGGTAAACTAATAACTGTAGTAGTGAGTCAGGACGACATCTTATGGAGGGAAGAACGGTGACGGTAGAGGAAAAGGCCTCATTATTTCTTCAAGTATGCTGAGTGAAACATGAGTTTGATGCAATCCTAGTGGGGGGCAGTCTTGGTAATGTTTCTTGCCACACGGTTGTAGACACCAGGGCAACCATTACAGCTGTCAGACCGGACATCTAGAGGCCTTCTCCCCAGCAGTCACAGTGCCATAATTTCGGACGGAGCTTTCTGGCGACAGTGACAGGCGAGACCACATCAGTGAAAGGGAAGAAGGTACAATTGAAGTTGGATGACCTCTGCACTGAACACAAAGTGTACATAGCCGACATTAAATATGAATATTTACTGAGCCTTGATGTTTTAAGCAAAGAGTGATGCATATATTTTCAATCGTGAGTACTAATGGCCGGCAAACGATAACTGAAAATGATGCCATGAAACGAACTATCCTCGCCAGTCAGCTGCAGAGTGGTATGTTTCGAGATGGCTGTGCTGCCTGCATCCAGTGATATTGTGATCCCTGCACACTGTCAAGGCAATTTTGTGTGGCATGTAACTGTAGTTAAACATATAGGAAGAGGAAGCGGCTTACCTGTTGAAGTGGGGGTAGCATGAACATTGGTTTCGCTGCTCTGGAAATCTACATTTTCGAATGGTCAACTAGACGGACAGGACAATCCGGCCTGAGCAGGGGGCCACGATTGGTATGTATAAGCCAGTCTCCCAAATAACTACAACTGACAAGGCAGTCATGAAGTCAGATGACATTGATGACCATATTCCAGAACCATGCAATTGACTACTGACTAGAACCGGAGCAAACCTGAATCGGAGAGAAGAAAATGCTGTTGCTAGAATAAAGCTCCGTCTCCCGAGCGATATGATGTTCGGACGAACGGCAGAGGATAACCAGATTGCATCCCCAGTATATGTCACAAGTTGGTTCACACTCACAACCTTTCCCGGCGACACCTTAGGATTAACACCGACAGGATGAAGACTCACTACGATAGGAATACACCAGATGAAACATTCCAATAATGACAATTGGTGTGGTTGTACAACCCTCAGAGAAACAAGAGAGAAGACAGTGGTGCACTCGGAGTGCTACGCAGCACATGGTGAGCCATCACCACTTCAATCTTTTAAGGTTGGGCATTGTGACTATTTGAAAGACAGTTAATTGTATAGTTGAGTGAACTTTTATTGTGATTTGTAGTCATTAATTAATGGTAAGCATTTTTGTTCTTAATTGTTAAAGTTATTTAACGTTTCTGTGACGCAGTAGTAATTGTGTGCACAATAAGAATGCTGGGAAAGCCATAGTTGATTGTTGTTTTGTGTATTTGGAAAGTTTTTTGAGCTAGTAAATCTAGAACATAATTTAACTTTTTTTTACTTCTAATTATACGATCTATATCCTAAAGAGCTCAGAGAGTTGCCCACATGAAATTTTGCAAACCTGTAACAGTATTTATACGGCCTTAATAGGTTACAATCATGTTACATCATACATCTGCCAATCTATAGCTTCAGACACGGCCTTGAACGTTATGCGGATTGTACTGTATAAAAAGATCCGATGTGGTTGACGTAGCAATACGTTTTATACCACTGAAAACGAACTGAATTTCATCGATTGTAAAAAGAATATTCCAAATCGAAGTTTTGAATTAAAACGTGTGTTTTAGGAAGAAAGTTGCGGTGAGGTGGTTTTACCGCCATTTAACAAAGAGCTCTTAAAAGCCGATGACGATGAGGTTA
Organism: Medauroidea extradentata; assembly: GCA_003012365.1. NCBI lineage: Eukaryota > Metazoa > Arthropoda > Insecta > Phasmatodea > Phasmatidae > Medauroidea > Medauroidea extradentata. The sequence goes on from PNEQ01045983.1 coordinate 25,138, forward strand.
GATAAAAGGACAACACAACATCCACGCCGCAGCCAGGCTTCGAACCCAAGACTTCTCGCACCATAGACAAGCGCATAACTGACTATGCTACGGAAGTCGGTTACGAGACACGTGCTACTGTAAATAATCGACAATGAAATTATTTAGACAATTGCAGTGTAAGTATCATTTGACATTAACCGTATCTGTGCATTATGCAAATGTTAGTTATGAGAAAATCTAATTCCTACGTATATGCCCACGATGGGTCAGTTTAGTCATCATACCTAAATGTTTAAGTTTATTTTTCCTATTTCATAACTTCCACGGCCACATGCGCGTCTGCTGCTGTTGGTACATGACCATCACGAATACTTCGCTTGGCGTTCTTCTTTTGTTTGCTACGAACTGCAGGCTTTCTTATCGCATACGAAAACAGAGGCAGCACAGTGAAGCAGTTATATGGTTAGTTTTATAAAACGTTATAAAATAAATTTATGTAAACGACCATGGCAATGTTGATGAAGTATGTCTATATTGTGCAAGTGTAAACACGAACACGTTGGTATGTTTTTAATTTTCATAAGAATTTGAAACTATCTCAGTTTTCAGGTATTTAAATTGGAAAATAAAATAGTCTACTATGTGCGTCAACTAAGACTATATAAATATGTTAACATCGTGACAATTAGTTTTTTTAATAATCATTTCTGGCTTCCGCATATAGTTTATGAAATATTGGCTTCTGGGTTGTAGCGGCGTCACAGCCATTTCTCTTCCCGACGTTTCTGAAGACATTTCAACCTCCTTCTTCACTTTTCGTAAAATTATTTTTTTTTGTAAAATTACATGTTTTATAGTTAAGTTTGGACTTATGCCTGTTTATATTAGTTGTTGTAATAGTGTTACAGCAGGATGGTCTTACGGCAAGTTCGGAATGTGTTTACAGCATTATGAATTAAACTTGTGTTGACCAATGTATTTCTCGATATTACATGGCAACGAATATCACTGTTCTTCAAAGTTAGAATGTTTAATTTTCAGAATATAAAACATTGTATTGTTAATCTCAAGTAATTAAAAAATAGTTACTTTGGACGTACAACTATTTTCTACTTTTAATCGAGACTGCGCAACATATACGTACAATAATAAGTGAACTCTTACATGCATCATTCAAATACATTAGTGTTTTATTGCAATAATTACGAACTTCCGTAAGTATAAACCAGTTTTATATAGCCTACATTTATAACCTTCTTTTTCTTTACGAAGTTTTACTTAAGGAACTTGCTTTCAGTTAATGTTTTTTCAAAATGAAGTAACATTTTGCACGCTTTTAATTGGTAATTAGGTCAATTTAACCTAAAACTATAAAACTTGATTTTGTCATAAATATATAAAATATTTAATTTTACGCTTCACTAAAAGAACTAACCCAAACATCTTTAAGTTCCGCCGGAATTTTGCCGGCATCCAACCAATAGAATCAGTTGTTTGACGTCCACTCAACAAGTATTTTAAGGCTATTGCAGTTTTGCTTAATTACGAATTGTATGTAAGTGTTTAGAGATAATTTGCCGCATTGTGCATTTCTACTATTTTCTTGATGTGTTTACATCATATTTGTTAGTTATTTTAGTACAGTATTGTTTTATTTTCAGTCGTACCTTAGGTACAATAGTTTCGTCAACACACTCAGTTTTCCCAGGTGTGCGCAATGCCTACGATTTTTAAACAAGATATTCTACGGCATTTCCATTTGAAGGTTTTTTTTTTCGGTTGTTTTCTAATATCACAGAAATGACACATTCATAACAACAGTTCAAATATATTTCGTGACATGATAGACGACACAGTACCTATCCTGAAAAATGGATCGGATGTCCAGTAATCACTTATTGATGGTGCCTTCACAAGTCCCAAAAATGATATTATTTCTAGAACGTTTGTAACTTCATTTTTATTGACTTGTATCTATGTCTTCTGCCTACTATTTGATGATATGTGAGTGTTATCGAGCTCCAAAACGTCTGCTCAACGAAAATGTCCAGCAAGTCATTCCCTACGAATATTTTGTAGCACTTAAATTCAGATGGGTCAGTTAGTTTTAATTACTTTTTTCGGAAATCCAAAGGTAATGACTTCACAATATTACGTGAAATAATAAGTTCTGGTGCAGTAATTGTACAGTGTTCCTCTGATGTTTTGCAATATATTTTAGATAGTTCCGGCCGCTGTTTTGAATGAAGTCTTGTACATGACTGGTGATATCGTAGCGTCGTTCAAAAAGTCACATTATTTTGAAATATGTCCATGGATGTGATGTACAATAATTGCACTCTGGAGGAATCATTCGGCAATTTTTAGGTAATATATTCCGAATCCTTGAAAAGGAAAGATATTTCTCTTGACATATATAACTAATAATATAAATAATTACCACACTTTGCGATAGAAGTTACTAACTTCGATATAGACCGTTGACGATAAAATGAGCACTGCTTAATTTTTTCTTTAAACAATTTTGCGATCGTCTTTACTGTGGTTGATCTTAAAACTTCTCTGGAACAAAAAACAAGTGTGAACTTTTTCACCAATCTCAAGACGTACCATATTTGGCCTAAATAAATACCACGTTTGGATATTAAAAGTGTTGGGGGAGTGCTCAAATTAAAGTGAACAGACTATATCACCAAATACTTAAGCAGTGTCCGTTAAATTGTTTATTGAGAACTATTATACATTGTAAACAGTGACATATAGTTTTGTGGCAACTACAAAAATTCAGTGTTAACCACACGATATACTACCGTGTGCACTAACAAAATTTTTTTGTACCAACCACAGAATTGATTTTCCGTGTAAATTCCAAGGAAGAAAATTTGCAGGTATAATAATATGGTAGCACTTGACATTTCAATTTGTGTTACAATTATAGAGTGAGTTTTTTGTACTTTTGTCAGCAAGATTATTACGACTACGCATAATATATTCGAAATTTAATTTTAGTCACAATAGTGTGGTGGTGACATGTCTGCTGACGCAGTGGTTAGGAGTTTGAATTCAACACATGCTTATTATCATATACGGATAGAAATGGCAGTTTTTTTTCAAAACAAGAGTGACTGTATTTCTCCCACACAACATAAGGAATATTTATTTACTCGTAGGAATTTTATTTATTTATTTGCGGCTTTCAGGCGCAGTTACGGCATATTTGCCTAAAATTATTAAATTAAATACCTATGCACCTAAAACTAATGAGAACAAATTAGCGCAAGTTATCCCTACATATGATACATAAAATGTCTGAAATAGTGGAGGTGAAAACTGAAACTGAAAAGGTTAAATGACAAGTTACGGTAAAAAGATCATGGGCAGATGAGAAGGAGGTGAAGGATGGGCTCACATTCACACACGCACACAAACATACATTAAAATACACATGTATACTCTCTTCAACACATTCACATGTACACACACAGACACACGCGCATAAATGTGATCACAGAAGCACGTACATATATACAATTAAATTCAATTTACGAACTATTTATCCTGCGCATCTAGCTGACTGGGGCGAGTAAGATAGTATTTATTAATTACTTTCTGAAAGGTACAAAAACTTTTTATGTTCCTGTGTTCCAATTTCAAACTATTCCAAGACTTTGATACAGTAGTAGTGAAGGATTGGGAGTAAAATTTAGTTTTGTGTAGAAGTATTATTAATTTATTGTCTGCTTTGGAGCGTGTGTTTAAAGCATAACGATCATTTTGGTAAGCGAAACGTTTATATAGGTAGCCAGGTGTCAAAGTGTACAATGTTTAATCAACCGCACATACCACAGTTACTCGGTACTTTTGTTTTAGTTGATAATTTTTTTTCTCTAACAAAGGTAACATCAATGTAAAATTTACTCTAGCACATCTTTACTTACAAGTCGTCTTAATTTGGTTTCCTCAAAGCGACATAGGATTGCACAGTCTTTCTACAGTAGTTCAGTTGTACTTGGGAAGTCTATTTTTTACAACTGCCAACTTGTATAGTGCGAAAAGGTATAGTTTACACAAAATATTTCTCGAGTTTTGGAGAGCCTGCTACTAGTAATAAATAGACATATGAATAAACTCTCACGTTCAAGATGCTAGAAAAAAAAACTTATATGCTGCTAAAAATCATTTTCAATATACCTTCACCGTCTTCGTTTCTCATTTGTTTCACCGACTCGAAATTTGCTGCTGATACAAATCTTTTATACTTCTTGAGAACGCACATTTGCAAAAAATTCCAAGGTTTTTTTTTTTTTATGATAATCATAGAATTCTGAGATTCCAACTCAACAACGGCTTTCAGAGGGAAACTCGTGTCCATGCGTTCTAACTTAGGCCTACAAGTAGTTTAACTGTCGCAGTTGAGAGGTCGCTGCGGTGTTATCCTCGGTAGTTTTCGCTCTACAGGAGCTTGTGAGCGTACAAGAAGTTGTCACAGTATGAAAATACAAGAAGTTTAACTCTCGCGGTTGAGATGTACATGCCCTATAATCTGCGATCGTGTTCGCTCTGGGGTAGAGTAGCGCAGTATTGTCTTGTTGTATGACAGAATCCGGTCACTTATCGAATATTTAAAAACTTTTTACTTGCAAGTACAAAATGTGCACGTAATTACACTTTCCATTATATATTCATATAAGCGTATTTAGTATTAAAAGCATCAATATGTTTCTCGCTTGCAGACATTTCGTACTGTTTTCTGCCATGGCGTTAAGTAGACAAATCACGTTAGTCGTACGTTCTTTTTCATTCGTCTATCCGGACCATGATCTTCCAGAGATTTTTTTCCGAACGTACATATAAATTCTACAGTAATTCGAGACATACTTTTAGCCTGTAGAAACAATTTTTTTTTCGGAAGAGCAAACAACTTTATGCAAACTATTTATGCAGCTGAGAAATTTAAATACACGTAAGGTATTTTAAATACATTATTAGTACTTAACAAAAATACACTATGCCTCTTAGCGCTATTAATTAAAAAAAAATTCACCATGCACCTTAGTACTGAAACAGGAGAAGTAAAATAGTTTAAATATTTTCCCCACAATAAACAGTGTTTTGTTGTACTGTAAGGTATGTGCTACAATTAATATAACTTTATAACATTAGTATTTTGGGTGTGCCCTTATTAAAATAAACACAAGTAACATACCAAATGTATGTATTAATTTCCAGTCAATCTCTTTGCAAACTCCATCCTGTGAATATTTAATTTATTTTTTTTTTAGCTTGCAAAGTGTGTACATAATAACAAGCAGTGGTTATGTAGTTTCTGCACGAAGACACTCACGAATCGCTGCAGTGACCCGCACGGAGGATCCTCCGCCCGCTCAGGACAGTATGTAGTGAGGGTAGCTCCGACAAGGCTCCGACAACATGTTTTCCACTTCCCCTTACTCCCCTTCAATTCTCTTGACAGTGCCTCTGCGACAGTCTTTGCACTTCGTCCCAGATGTCCCGCCTTAAGATGTGTAACTAAGATTTTTCGAAATTTTACATCTAATAGGAGTGAAAAGGCATGAAACGTGCTTTATATAAGCCGATTATACTTATAACCAGTAGAGATATTGAGGTGTTCGCGTCAGAATGATGGTTACGTAAGTTCCTAAAAAAAGTAATGCAAGATATTTTTTAGTTTATAAGATATAACTTAATTAAGAAGAAAACTTAGTTTGTGAATTTTCAAGGCAGACGACCCGAAAATCAAGCACGACCGGCGAGAAATAAATTAAACACGAGTTTCATTCTACATTTCTATCGAGACATGTTGTTGTACAAACCTCAATGAGACAATGAAATTAAGAATTAATATTTTGTTTCTAAATTTAGTTTTCATGAAATTTTTTCGACGTTATGTGGTGCAGTCACAGAGCACTTACTCCTACGGGTGCAGTTGTTTGTAGCTCCCTTGTCTATGATCTATTGTTCGGGAGCTTCTGGTCACAAATACCTTTAAAGGATGTGTAAACATTCTGGTCTGACACACAAAACCTGCATATTAGTGCAAATGAAGTCATTCAAAAGTGGTGAGAATTGATGATGTAGTCCACTATCTACCGAAGTTCCTCGACAGCATCTGCCCACATACACCATCTCACTAACCTCAAGGTTGGGCACCTAATACGTTTATATTTCAGCGAAACACTATCCCGCCTAAATTCGTTAATGCCACTTAACTTCAAGTGAATATATAGAAAAACAAATATGTTATTGAGGGTACCATCACCAATGGATGTACTCAGGGGAAATCAGACTTAATGCCAAGCAAACTACGTATTTCATTCGATTACCCTCTTGCATTAAAGAATCTGTGATTAACCCCATAGCCTCAACACTGCTCTGACTATAAATAAGGCCCAGGCGAAGTCAATGTTAGTGGCAGGGACAAACTTAAGACTGCTTTTCGCGTGGACAGCTATAGCTACTTATCCTGCTGCAGAGGTAACTCGACTAGCAGCTTTGTCATTCCTACGCTTGATGACTGAACTACCTATCGATGGTGAAGATGCAAAACCTTGTATGTCACAATTGGAAAGAGCTCAGATGGGCGGATAAAATGAAGATGAAATCTTACTGGCGTGGAAGGAATTTTACAGCCCTTTAGTTTGCAGCAATACAATAAAATGTGCTTTGTAAAAAAAGTAATTTATTGGACATTCTTGTTATTGCCGAGGAACAATGTGTAAAAATGTAAATACTGCCAAAAATTGACATACGAGAGTAGTATGATTATGCCGGTTCTGGGACATGGAGCCGGTGTGAGGAGCCCGACCGAGTGAGGAGCCCCTCCGCCATGTTGTGACGTCACGTCCTCGACCGCCATGTTGGATGACAGTGACCTTGACCTTGACCTTTAACCTTGACCTTGAGTGTCAAATTACAGAAATTTTCCAAAATTTCGGAAATTTCAAAAAAATTTCAAAAATTCAAAATTTTTCAAAAAAATTTTCCAAATTTCAAAAAATCCCGAAAAAAAATATTACCACCATCTTGATTCCGGACGCCATCTTGTTTCCGGCCGCCATCTTGGTGTTTCTTCCAAAAAAATTTCGATTTTGCATTCCATAATAACCCCGCACGTATTTAATAAATAAAATTTTTGATAATAAAATTTTTAGTAAAAAACATTTTAGTAAAAAAACTTTTTAATAAAAACTATTTAATAAAAAACTTTCTATATAAAAATTATTTAATTAAATCAGCTAGCGACACGTCTTACCCGGACGAGCTCCATCGACACACTGACGCCACCCACCACTTTTTACATGTAGGCCTATATATTAACTTATCCCCCCTCCCCACCCCTATCCGGTACTTTATTTTAATTGGCTGTTAGTCACGTGACGATTTCTCCCCCCTTCCCCCTACTTTCCCCTTCACCAAAACTCGTGTTATAACCCGCTCAAACAACTACTCCCCCT
>PNEQ01045984.1:0-32597 GCA_003012365.1 Medauroidea extradentata
GGTGTGGTAAGGGTTATTATGGCAATGTTTTGCCAAATTTTCAGAATTTTTGCACTTGCCCTTTTTTTTTTACAGCTCCTCGAAAAATTGATTTTTCCCAAAAACACTGACTTTACTAATTTTTTTCACCCAGAAGGGATGGAGTAACTTCTTTTGACAATATATCATTGCGAAGTACTCCATGTAGACTTACTTGCCTTAGGATTTCATTGTGTTTTTTGAATTTGGAAAGAAAGTAGGAGCAGTTGAAAATTAAAAAAAGTCAGTTTCAAGGTCAGCTTTTATATCTATATATGAAGACATAAAAACATCATTCTGTTTATTTTTACTAGCATTATTAATAGCCCTCAGTCTCCTCTTTGCAATGAGATAACACATGACTTTGTATCTTTTATGGATATCAAGATATTAAACGATACAAAAACCCTTGAAAATGTAAATTTTGGTACACGGTACCGGCCATTTTGTTCTGTAAAATCTAAATGAGGGCAGATAAAAATCAATAACTTTGGGTTTGAACTGTTGAAACATGTACATTATGTGTGACAAAATTTCAAATTTTTTCAAAATGGGTCAGCAACCACCCTTGGGTGATTTTCCATGGAATGACCCTAAGTGTTTTTTTATTAAGTGACATGACGTCTACAATTATCGCACCCACCGTGTTTTAGAGAAAAATCACATTTGCAAGTTTCACAAAACACGTTATTTATTGACGTTTTAGATGGCTGTAGGCATGGAAATTCTTCCGTGTGAGATTTCCAATTCTGCTAATTTGGTATCCCATCAGATTTTTTCCAACTTGAAGGCTCGCACGTATTTCCAATAACTGATGTTTTACATTTCAACATTTTCTGCCATTAGCAAATACAAACTGTAATAAAGAATACACGCTGAATCAAAACACACTTAACCTTGCCAAACCAGACAAACACAACGGAACTTCGCACACTGAAATGTAACAAACAACGAGCGAAACAAAGCAGCACGGCATAGATACATTGAGTCTTTACTGGACACTTGAAAATAAATTGTTGATAAACACATTTCTATGAAGTTTTTTTCCCAAGTGACATCACGCATGAGCAAATTTATAGAATCGTCAGATCACAACACAGCATTTTGCCGCCATGTTATGAAAACAAACAAAAAACCTTAAAATGCATTAAATCCGTAGTTTTTACCCTACCATCCCTATTACCATAGTCAAGAAACGAAAATTGTAGAAACTACGGAAAATCTGAAGTACTTGGCATCTCTGGAAAAGGCCTCTGGCAGCACAATGGACAACCATGTGTGGGAGGGGGGGCCTCCTCCTTACTGGAGCTTATACAATGTGTGTGGGGCCCTGGGGCTTGATCATCCCCAGATTCCTGCCTATTTCAGCAGTTTCCTCTTGCTTCACATGTTGAGCCACTAGTGAACGCTGCCAGTCTTCCTGTTGGGAGGAAAGGATGATTTTAGGGGGCGGTGAATGAGCCACTCTCTGCCAATTTTCGTTTTAGGTTGATTTGGTATATTTAATTTTGGTATGTGAATTTTATGTTGGGTTTATTTTGGTGGTCTTTACTCTAAATTCCAGTGTGTCTCTTTCCCCTACTTTAGTCCGACTACTTCCAGCTCCTCTTTTTCCTTCTCCCTCTTCCACTCCTCACCTCCGTGGGTAGCGGCACACCGATGCTGACGACGTTTGTTACCTTTGGCAGCGCAACTACAAGTTCAAGTGCATGCTTGGATTAACAAAACATCTGGAGGATTTCACTGTCTTTGGAGGGTATTACACGTCGGAACTTGTTGCAAAACATCGAGGTAGGGCACCGGCTGTTCGTATACTTTGCTCCGCGTTCTAACCCTTCGGATGACTTGGCTTAGCACTTTCTCTCGCAATGAGAGTAATGCTGACACTTGTAAAAAGGAAAAACTAACCGTCGAGTTTTTACTTAAATAGACAGTGATGGTGATGAAGGCTATTGTAAAAAGTGTGATTTAACGCTGGTCAGGTCGACTTTAGTTGAGATACGTTTGGAACTGACACTCACATAAAGTTTTCGAATATATTTCAATCTAACGAAAAACTTGTTTGGATTGACCTTAAAAGTGCATTTCCTTTTGCACTTTGTAGCTTTACATACTAAATATTTTAATTTTACCACAACATAGCACAGTCCTTTATGAAATGAGGAATTAAACATGTTTTCAAACACTTAAGTCTTAATGACATACATGCATGGTCTGATAACTCAACTTGGGTCGTTCCTATTCACGGCATCGAGTGAGGTGGCACAACTGTAACGTACTGGACTCGCATTTGGGAGGAACTGGGTGCAATCTCCGGTTCCAGCCATCTTTATTTTGGTTTTCCATGCTTTCCTGAAATTGCTCCATGTGAATAACGAGATGGTTCCTTAGTAAAGGTATTGGCCGAATTTTCTCTCAGCTCTTGTTAGCGTACCAAGTTGTGTATCACAACCTTTAACGGCCGCACTGTCGACGAGATGTAAAACTTACTTACCTCACCTCACCTATTCACGTCACTGTTTTCAGGAATGTACCCCAACATAAACAGAGGACTTACTTTAGGGGGAAAAATTTGCTGACCACAAAACTTCAACTCAGTCTAATTGGAGAACTTCCTGTAACACATTCAAGAAGGTAAGCAAAAGCTAACAGGGGAAAACGGTCAAGTCGCCTAACTAGAAGATAATTTCTGGTTGTACTGGAAACGACTACGGAAGAAGTCCAACAAGAAAATTCTACCAAAAAAAATGCAAAGAAACTCATGCCCACCCCACTATCGCAAGTCTGACAATACTCCACTGTGTATCACACCCTGTTTCGACACATTCCACAAAAAATCCAGCCATTAAAGAACAAAATAAACATAGATAGCATACCAGTAGTACAGTATAAAGTTCATTAGAACAAAAAATATAAAAAATTAATAATTGATGCAAATAAAACCACTAAAAATTAAAATTAATAATGAGTTATAACAGTAAAATTATAACTTCGCCAAAGTAGGATTAAGAACTGATAAAAAAGACGGCAGGTAATTTTACGTTAATTGCATATAATTATTCTATATAAACCACTAATATAAAGAGCAATGCAGTGAAAAAAGAGCTGACAACAGGAAGGATAGCACCTGCTGAATATGGTTAGTTGAGCCAGTGAGCATCTCCCAAATTCCACAACAGTTACAGTAAGGGGGAGAACAGTGGAACACAGTAGGAAGTCAATGCTTGAAAGTCAGAGAGTAAGTAGATTTACTGATGGATGATTTGGTAATGGTGAAGGGGGTTGGAGAGTTTAAGAAGAGTTGGGAACTAAGAGATGGAGGGGAGTAAGCTGAACTTGCCATCTGTGGATTGCCGAATTACCATTATACGATATATTATTAATATTACTTTTACCCACTCAAACTCACACCTTAGGACATGTGAAAAAGAATGCAACTATACGGACACGTTATTGCCCTACATTAATCAGAAAAATTTCAATGTACCAGAGTGAACTAATGAGGAACTACTATACTACAATTACCTGAATGTGTAGCTTCTTCTTGCAGCCTGCGACTCGTGTCCAAAATGAACATTATGTTGATGCCAATGGTGATCAACAGCACCACTACCAACAACACCTGTAAACAATCCAAAAAAAACAAGCTGCCCAAATACACACTTGATAGCAATGTTCAAGTCTACAGTACCAACAACTTGCACAAATATTAAGAAGGGGAGGGGGAGCGGGTTTAACACACTACAGAAATACAACAATAATATTTCTAAGTACGTGCTCAACAGTTCTGCCTGCCTGCTGAATATTTTACTCTTAATGTGTTGAAACACATGAACTGTAAATGTGACTCTTGCTAACTTATCACCACCCTTCACATTCAAGAGGCTTAATTGACATGTAGTCAATTCTGCTGGCAACTTATCCAAATAGAGAGTAAACTATGCACAATGAATCCATAGGAAGCAAATGCATGAATGGACGAAGGTAACTTTAAGCTGTGACCGCATATTTCTATAAAAGACTAATAAATAGACACACCTTTATTTTGTTACAGGCAAAATCGCTAAATTTACCGCTTCTGTTTGGAATTGCGAAGTTACGAAAGAACTGTGAAGTTTTTGACGTGTTCTGTAGTAAATGATTGATTCAAGGTATCCTCTTTGTCGGATGAAGTTGTCATACAACACTTGGAGGACATTTTTGCATGGTTTGGTACTCCAGAACTGTTGAGAGTGGATAGTGGTTCGCAACTTTTCTCATCTCTATTTAGAGCATTTGCAGATGACTACAACATCACAGTGGTGACTTCTTCTCCCTACCACCGTCTATCTAATGGAGATGTAGAAACTGCAGTAAAGGTGGCAAAACAGCTGATTAAAAAGAATGATGATTTGTCTTTGGCGATTCTAGCCTATCGCAGTACTCCACTAAGCAATGGGTTCAGCCCGGCTGAACTCCTGATGAACCGCAAGGTGAGGTCAACTCTTCCTTTGTTGCCATCTCAGTTGTCTAACCCAATAGATGAAAACATTGTGTGGAACAGGGACGCCAGGAAAAGTATTACAACACGGGGCATAGTGAATATGTAGCTATGAAAGATTTAATAGGGTGCTGAAAAAAGTAATCTGCTTGTGATCTCAGTATATTAACAGCAGTAGTAAGAATTTGAATAACAAGTCAGGCTACTGCACTGAAAAAATGGAATAGCCACAAAGCAACACAGTACTGGCTTGAAAGTATACTGTCAGAACTGTAACCATACCAGCAATTAACAGTGCAATAATGAAAAGGAGAAGGGAGGAAGGGGAAGGAAAATGTTTTTTTCCTCTTCTCCTCTCGACATTGTTATGTTAGTGATATGATGTTACAGTATTTGTGATACATGTTCAATTTGTTGGGAAATATACTTGTGTTCTAATACAAGTTTAGTAATAGATAATAAAGAAAAACATATTTGTAGCAGTAATAGAGAATTATGTAATTTGGGTGAAATGTGAATGACGCAATACGAAAGTCAGCAGGTAAGTTAATCAGTGACTCGTGTTGTACTTATAGGCTATTCAAAATTATGCTATCTGGAATGTCTCACTGTCTATCTTACAAAGTGTTAAGGTACAGTACTAGACATATTTTTATACTGTATATATGTACAGTTTTTCTTTTCTTTGGACTTATTTAAAATGTTTCCTGTATGTTACCACTAGACAAAAGAAGTGAAAATGATGTAGCAATAGTAGTGCCTATATGATATTCCCATCTGTGTTCTTTTGTATCGATAATCAAGTGAGCTGTCACACACACGAACCTTGGCTCATGGGATCTATGTATTATATAATAAATATAATAATAAATAGGTATGTCAATTTAAGTCTAGTGTTACCAGATGGCTTACCATCACCAAATTTTTAGAGTTTAACCCAATTTTTGAATATGCCTACAGATGTAGCCTACTGCTTTCAAAACAGTACGTGTTGTTTTAATTATTTGGTGATTAAATCCCAAAACAATGCATTTTGTTCAATGGTTAATAAAATGTTGTACTATAGTCTATATATTATTGGTGACTTTTTACCAACTGAAGACGAACAGAAATTTTTAAATTTCGCAAGGCACTAATAAAATGATGTAGAATACTTGTAGACTTAATTCACCCCTCAAGATCTCTATGCTTTCTCCTTCAGACCCGATCTGAAACCTATTCCTTAGAAAAATGTCTGCCCCCAGCTTATCTCCTCACTTGTACTGCCACACCAATCTCCAACTCCACTACTGGAATGTTGTGTCACTGATCCCTTTTAGTATTACTGAACAAACAAAAGCATTCCCAGGCCTAGCAACACATCCAGTACAGATCCCTTCTCCTCTTCATTCCATTTAGTAGGTTCCTGCACTGCTCGCACCAAGTCTCCATCCACTAACTGCGCTGCTATTCTCTGCACCACATTACCCATACCTTCTGCTCCCTCAATCCACTCAACTCCTGCCACAACAATACACTTACTGCCCCCAAGTTATCCATCCTGTCCTTTATCAGCTGTTTCCTTGTCCAACACATCCCCTAAATTCCTTTTTCCTCATTCTGTCAAGTCAACCTTTGATGATCACTTTCACATAGGCTACTTGAAAGTTTTCACTGTGCATTAGGCTTTAGCATTGTTTAATATTTCTGTGATTTGTGCCGTTTTCATTAAGTTACATTAAATATATTTCTTACAAGTAACTAGGCATAGTAACAGATACATCATTCAGATCGTTTGATTCTTTAAAATCTGAACCCACAAAGGAATCTACGACTGTATCATCTGCACATAGATTTTATGCTCCCTTTCAGATTTGTTTTAATAAGACATTTATGTATGCAAAAACCAAGGTTTGCCCTAAAATTGAGCCTTGTAGAATCCCTGAGTGATTACAGTTTCCTTACTTCCAGCACTAAAACTTACCTATGCATGCAAATAGTTCTCTGTTATAACTTACTTGTAACTACTAAAGCAATCTAGAGCTTTACTTGTGATCCCATTGCTTACAATGTCTGCACTGTACACTACATCAAATTTCAAACAATAATTTTATCTTTAAAATAACAATTGTTCTAATACTAAAAATAAATTAAGAAACTTAAAATTAGGGACCTCCCAATTACTAACCTTTTCTTAAAGTGATAGCACTGAACACTTCTTAAGTGTCTTAAATAAAATTAGGAACCCTCCTCCAATTTTCTTGTTTGAACAAATGTGTATGCCCTGATCTTCACCAGCATTATGGAACACACACAGAATGAAGCCGAATAATGTGGGGACGTGGCTGTACTGAGTTAGTCGAGCACCGCATAACCTACATTACATCGAAACAACCTGGTAACTGGTGATAATTCTAAATAACTTAACACCTTAAATCAATTGGCTGGGCAATTAATTAAGAGGTTAACTGTTAATGAAAAAGATTATGTTAATGTAAATGACATAAGTAATGTTTTCAATAATTACTTTACCAACAATGCTATAAGTTAGGTGAAAAATTTGTAGGTGATAGATCAGTATACCTTTATATAGATAATAGTATTAGGCTAATGAGAAATCTTTGTTTCTAACATCCACTACATTAACTTAAATAAATGGAAAAATTCTGAAACTAAAAAATAAAAATTATTCCTCTTATGATCCTATTAATAATAAAATTTTAAAAGCCAATGCAGATATATTTGGACCAATACTGTACAGATTAGTTAATATTTCATTTGAGACTGGTAAATTCCCAGAGGGATTAAAAACAGCAAGAGTGGTCCCAATATTCAAAGAAGGAGATAGAACTGAACCAGGGAATTATATAGACCAGTTTCGATACTGCCTTCAGTTTCGAAGATAATGGAAAGAATTTTGCTGACAGGCTTATTAAATTTCTTGATAAAAACAATTTTTTATCTAAGCATCAGTATGGATTTTGTAGTTCATCTTCAACAGTCAATGCAGTGGCTGATATTGTAAATGATATTGAAATAGCTCTTGATAAACATTTGTTGGCCGCAGGGTTAATACTTGCTCTCAAAAAGGCATTTGACACAGTTGATCACGAGTTATTACACAAGTAGGATAGGGCTGGTATAGGTGGTGTGCCCTTACAATAGATAACTAGTTACCTTATGAATATAAAACAATATGTTAATGTAGTTTCTAGTAGGATTAATAATATAAATATACTGTAGGTGTTCCACGGGGGCAATTTTGGGTCCCTTGTTTTTCGTGTATGTAAATAATATCAGTAGGCCTGTGTTAAATTTGAAGGGAAGAATGTTTTTATTTGCTGATGATACTAATACTTTTTACACTAGAAATAATATTCAAGACATGTTAGATGATATGCAACAGGACATTGTGAAGATTGTAAAATGGCGTGACTGTACCTAATAGACTTACAATTAATACAAAATAATCTAATTATATTATTATGCATAAGCCATCCACAAATGTCCAAACAGAGCAAGATTTATTAATATGAGATTGTAAAATTAATAGGGCATAGTTGGGTATACATATAGATAGCACATTAAACTGGGATAAACATATACAACATGTAAAAAGAAAGGTTACACCTACAGTTAGAATTTTGAGTAGGGTGAAAAAATATTATCCACAAAATGTTTGAGACAGGTGTATTTTGCTATGATAAATTCTCATTTAGAATTTATGAATATAATTTGGGGAAGGAAAGTAGGCCCTATAAATCAATTAAAACCATTAGAAGTGTTACACAGAAGGCCTATGGGGGATGGATTTGTTTACATCAAAGAAACCAGCATATATTACAAGCAGAATTTTACAGATAAGAATGAGCATATACAAGAACATAGTATTGTACAGTTAGAAGGTAGTAAACAGGTTTAGTCACAGTAAAGGCCGTGCTACAGTCACATGTCTCTTGGTCCTTCGTGTCCTCTTGTCCCATCGTCTCTTGACATTACCAAGGGACACCCAGAAATGTGATGCCACAATAGAGCTGTCTCATCCTGCAGATTCACAAAAGCGACACCAGAGTGCAGTTTATGTTAATGTAGTTTTCGTATTTTTTAACGTCCTTTTTTGTTATATACCTATTACATTGATTCAGAGACTGACAATAATTATATAAATTGATTATTTAAAAAGTATTAGCTGTGTTTATTTAAAAGATGTAAAAAAAATTTGTCAATTAGTAACGTTCGTTAAATTTATTGGGGCTTATTTTGGTTTAGGTATTATTTTTTTGTTTAAATAATTCTCTTGTTACATTCCACGTTCTCTGCTGACATTATGAATACGAATGTTTATGTTTAGGAACTAATTTTGGCGGCATTTAATGTTTTGAAAATTCTTCTTTAACTTGACGAAGGACATAGGACAAAGGGACAAATTTATAAATATTGGCCATATACATGGGACAAGACGGGACATGGGACAAAGAAACAGCAAGGGACACGAGGGACAATGTCACGTGATCATTTCAGCCAATCGGCATGCAGTGTCCAATGGACACAGCATGGGACAACTTAATTGTAGCACGGCCTTAACACAACAGTATTTAATACAGCTTCACATGATTATCAGACGAGGTTTGCATCTGATTTGAATGTAAATGAAATAGCTACAGTTAAGTATGTTAAATTGGGATTGTGTTATCAGTGTGTTTCTATTTATAACAAGTTGCCAGCAGACATTAAGAATTGAAAACAATTGAACATATTTAAATGAAAATTAAAGGAACATGTATGGAACAATTTCATGTTATCTGATGAGTATTAATTTTCTTCGGAAATATTGTTATTAAGCATAAATATTGTTTCTTATTATGTAAGGTTGTGAGAATAATGTTTAACTTATATTATTGTCTCCAGTATGAAATTTTTGGGTATGTTTTACTATAAGAGCGATGTGTTAGCCTAATTACTTTGGTAAATTACTTCTGAATATGTGACATAGCCTAGGCCTATCTTATGGCCATCCCATTTTTTATTTTTTTGTAGTAGGCCATCATACTTATGTACAGTTCCAATAGTGAGCTTTAAGCTATCAGAAACTTTTTGTATAATTTAAATAAATAAACCTACTTAACTCCTGGAGTTTAAAACTCACATCTGATAGCATAGTAAATTTACACCTGCAAAAACTCACTGTTTTAACAGCAATAGGGCATGTAAAAAAACTCCCTAACCGTGCAGGAACTTCTGCAAACACCAAAATGGGACGAATTCACCCAGGTAAAGACTTTAAACCCACTTTACCACTTGTCCTCATAAGCGGAATACTATTAACCTGCTTTCAAAAACCTGACTTTCCAGTCTAAAAACACTATATTTACCTTCAACTCTTTCCGTTGCTACGATTAAAAATATACGTTCACTTACCTTGTGGGACATGAAAAACAATAAATAATGTTGAAGCACATTAATTCTACATTTGAGTGCAGGTTTCCACAGTTTCGTGGCTTAAAAATTCGATGAACACAAACAAATATAAGACACTAGAAAGTTTATTAACATACACCCGTAAAACAAGTTCATACTAAACAACTTTCAAAGCACCTCTTGTTTGCATATCACAAATAGTATAACACGCGCAACACTAACTTCAGAGCATATCAACACGATTTTCCTGGCCGGCAAAAACATTTTCTCCAAGCCCTCAAACACAACCTTCGCTACCAAAACATACCAATGTCCACTACAGCGAGTAGAGGGCGCGGTCGGAAAATAGTCTAATCGTAGCGCTTTCGAGAATCGATTTTAAATGTTACGGCAACCACGCTACCTAAAAGTGAAACCGTTACTTTTTATTTATTTATTTGCATTCCGTAAATCCCGTAAGAACCATACAGTTCTGGGATAGGGAACAAGTCGTATGTACAATACAACACGTGCATTTATAAATAAAAAAAGCAAGGCTATAGCTAGGACTACATATGAGATACAGTGGTAAAACAAAAGGCGTATTTTAGAGGTTGAATTGGTCACAAGCTGTTAGCAAGCGTTTGCCGAATCTGTTTGCATTTACAAGAAATCGCTGAAATGTAATATTCAGTGAACATAAATGGCTACCATCATGGAGTTACGAAATTGTGTACTTGCTATAGCCGTATCAGGAATAGAATTGGACTGTACAAAGGAAAATACTTCTTCACGAATATGTTTATTGGAAAATAGGCGGTTTTCACTATTTGATTACATGTACAACATAAGCAATCACAAAATGTTTAAAACAAAACTGAAGTCTTATCTTTTGAACGAAGCCTTCTACTCTGTTGAAGAATATTTTGATAAATAATTGCTCTCATGTCATAATTAAGTTCACTATCTTTAATTAAATAAGCCAATCACTTCTTCTAATATTCAGTTGTAAGGAAGTATTAGCTGTTAACTTTTTACAATGTATATATTTGTAAATATCCTGTACTCTGTTTGTGTTAAATGTTTATTAACTGCTATGTATGTAATGATCATGACAAGTCCAAATCCAGTTTTCATTGGATGAATATAGGACGCTAAATAAATAAATAAAAATAAAAAATTGTAGGAATAAATTTAATTATGCACCTGCGTATGATGAAAAAATAATATTGCATCATTTTATTTTAAAATAACTTAAGTTTCGTCCATATTTCACATAAATATAAGGTTTGTTTTACTCGCGCTTGACACAGCGTCTCTCGCGTCTCCCTGGAGTTGGTGGAGTTGGAATAATGTTGACCCAGGTCAGAGGGAGTTGTACTCTTAAAGGGCGAAGGAAAACGCTTTACTGCGTGCGTGCATTTGTTTTTGTGATGGCCGAACTAGTAGAAGTTATCGGGAATATAATAGAGAATGAAGAATTATCATGTACGAAATAAATAATTACATTCTGCTGTACATAACACCATTCCTTCATCATCGGCTCTAATATTTCCATCATTTTCCAATGTTGTTTGGAATAATAAGTTTTTCTCATTCATATCACTACGAACGTTAACAGACTACGACGTAGCAGACTGGCGCGAAAACGTCTAACAGACGATTTGCCCCCACAACTCTACCTCGCGAGGTGGAGCGGCGGGTGCATGACCTACTTGACCTGGCGAGTAAAACAGACCCCCGCCATATTGTTTCCGGTAAGTAAAACGCCTAGGAGTGCCCCGGGAGTTGAAAGAGCAAAAAGAGACGCCAGGTCACGGCGAGTAAAACAAACCTATTGTTTGTTTTGATATCAGATTTGTTCAAAACAAAACAGGAAATAAAAGTAAAGGTAAACATCCTGTGAACAAACCCTGTAACCGTCCTCCTGCCTCGGTTGCCAGAAACGTGCAAACACCCTCAGCCTGATTGCAGCATGTTTGCAAACACCCTTGCAAACAGGAGCGCTAAAATGCTCTGTTCATAGGTACCGCTACCAATTCAACCGCTAAAATACGCCTAAAGTTAATACATACATACAACTTTTGTCCGCCGCTAACACTGTGCAAGCATTCGGGTATCATCGGAAATACTCTGCCACCCACTTCGAAGCCTCGATTCAGCGCTTCCTCCTCTCACAAGCACCCGCTACCTCCCTCCATTTCGCTGTCACCCTCCCCCCCCCCCTCAATTTCACACCAATTTGACACCACTGAACTGGCAAGTAATCTGGCCAAAGTTGGTTCGTCTCTACAATACTTTTGTTACAGTGTAACCATCTGAACTAGTACAGTAATATATGATTAACTAGATTTTCGCAGCAAAACCTGTAAGTAAACCCCTTGCATGTGCACTTGCAGATATAGTGTCTTATGGAGAGAGTGAGGTAAGGTATTAAATACCTATTTTGTAATGGTGCCGAACAGTAGCAAACTAAAAAATAGTGATGTAATAACACGTGTTTTGTACAACGATCGTAAAGTGGTAAAAAACTGTGTTTTATGTGATCATTGCGACAAATGGGACCATTTTATCAAGTGTAGCGATGTAAAAGAAGTGAAAGAAGTAAATGTTATAACCGAATGGCATTGCGTACAATGTAAAAAGCATAGATGCAATGAAGATGGCGATGAAACTGACTCAACGAGCCAAAATAGAGAAACAGAAGCTGATCACACGAATCTCATTGACGAACTGAGAGATGAAATAAAAATTTGCATGAAATAATAAGTCTTTTGCAAAAAGAAGCACCACCTGCAGAAAATGAAGTCGGCAAACGAGATGAACCACCAAAGTCTATACATGATAAACAACAAACCTGGTCAGAAGTTACAAAAAACATCACAAAAAAATGGAAGATACACAAGCACAACACATAAAATTCATCTGAAAAATAGATACGAAACTCTTGCAGAGAAAGATACTTCAGGATCACCATCAACTGTAAATACACCAACCCGGCAATGGAAAAACAGACCATCACTCAGACTTGTTCAGAAGAAGGTAGAAACCCACAAGTCTGTACAAGTGAAACAAACAAGAAACCCAACTGTGACGATACTTGGAGACAGTCATGGGAAAATGGATTGCTGAAAGGGTAAAAAACCACAACTTAAGCATCACGGCAACAGGACTCACAAAGCCAGGTGCTCAACAATGTGAAGTATTGCGACCAGTGAAAGAAGATCCAAGTGTTACTGACAGTGACTTTCTTGTCATCATGGTCAAACGATGTGGCCAAGAACAAAGAAAGTGAAGCGGTTTCTAGTCTGAAAGAAAACCTAGTGAGTATGCAACACAAAAATGTAATAGTTGTAAACATCCCCCAGAGGCAAAACCTGTTGGCAACCTCATGTGTTAATTTAGAAATACAAAACACAAACAAAATGTATGAAAATGAATGTCAAAGTTGTAAAAATGTAAATTATGTGAATATAAACATCCTTGACAGATCTATACACACCAGGAATGGAATGCACTTAATGATCAAGGAAAAATCCATGTAGCAAAAACAATCTGTGAAATAATAATAGCAAACAGAGGTAAGCAGTCTCCCAAACCAACTTTTCTAGACAAGCAGTTAGTCAAAAAAGGCAACCCAGTAGATAACAAACAAGGGAACAGGTCTAAGCAAACAGATTGTGTAAAACGAACACTGCCAAACAGATGGGTAGTTAGATAAAAAAATTGTCAAAATAATTCTTTAGTGTAAGCCAAGAACATATCCAAGCTGACTGTTCCACTGATGATAAGCCTAATGCAACAGTAACAAATGCACCATACTTACCAACATCAACATCTCAACACATTACCATCAACTGGGGTTACTTGGGACAGCAGCAAAACTTGGGACATTTTTTCAGTAATTTTTATTTCGTACATTGCAGCCCTGAATGAAGAAATAATGATGACAATTCAAGTAAGATATAGCCAATCATGGTTCCTTGTGTTTCTTCTTACTGATTCAGTTGCTGTGTGTAAAATAAAAATTCCAGAAAAAGTGTCCCAAGTTTTCTTTCAGTCCCAAGTAACCCCAGTTGACGGTACTATAATACACCAAAATATATGCAGTTTGAGAAAAAAAACTATTTTAGAAAATGTTTTAGCAAATGTACAACCTGATATTATATGTCTATCAGATCACTGGCTTCAGGTTGAGGAAATATTGTGCTGTCATTTCCAAAACTACAGTTTAGCTGCTTACTGTTGTAGGTCAACAGCTAAAGGTGGTGGAGTGTGCATATACACCACAAATAAATGTAGAATGTCATGACAAAATATTAGAGGCTACATGCATTGTAATTCGAAGTCTTAGTCTTAGTGTCACTGTTTTATACAGGTCTCCTATTGGTACAAACATTGACCAGTTTCTTTTGTCGCTCGAAAAGATTTTTACCAAAATCTGTAAACTTACACCAAACCATCTTGTATGTGGCAACTTCAATATTGATTTCAACAGAGATACCAGTGAAACAAATAAACTAAAAAATCTCCTACTTCAGTTCAATGTAAAATATACTATTAGTAACTCCACTAGAACTACCCAAACTAGTAAAAAGATAATAGACAACCTAATAATAAACATTAACATAAAAAACTATTCCTCCTCAAACTTTATCACCTCAATTTCTGATCATGATGCCCAAATATTTGGCTTTTCCTTGCTATGTTATATTATGGTATGGTGTAGTTTACTTTACCAAAAAACTTTGATTGTAAAGAAATATGTTTTTGTGCTGTATGTAGCTTATGTGCACATGTACACTATATGTATAGTTTTATAATTATGTTATCCAAACATGTAAGTTTCTCTGCATAATTCTAATTGTATATAGATTACTGAAAGAGGTGTTTTTTGTTTTTCCATATATGTAATTTTGTAAATTAGGTTTTTTTTCTTTCCGTACGTAGGTCTAAATTGTATATCTGAAATTTGTATTATCTATATCTTTCAAAATTGTCAATGCAAATAATAGAAAATTGTACATATCTGATGTGTCTTATACTGTAACATTGTACAGTCTAAAGGATGAAAAATAAAATACAAATACAAGTCATGACAGTAAAAAGAGACAGCTTTAAAGGTACAGCAAACCGTAACTTTATAAACTGTAGAATACTATTCTGTGAGGTTGGCAGAGACAGAGGAGTGACGAGGATGTTGGTGAAAGAGGTGTGGGCAAGAGAGATCTGTAATGAACTCAAATGAATTTAACAAATTTATAACATCCATCCTAAGTAAACTACTAAATGACAGAAACTTGTCAATGGCTAAACTAACACAAACTAAGCATATCGAAGTCAATACAAAAATTAACAATAAGTCACTATTTTTTAACCCTATCGATGAAGAAGACATTATTATTATTATTGTAAAAACTTAAAAAAGTCTTGTGGTGTAGATGAAATTCCTGTGTTATTAATAAAAGAATGCTGCCACCAAATCAAAGTCCCACTAACTTACATATTTAACAACTGTCTATTAAATGGCATATTTCCTGACAGACTAAAATCGGCGAAGATTACACCAATTTTTTAAAAAGGTGATGAAATGTGCATGAATAACTATAGACCTATAGCCATTTTATCATCATTCTCAAAAATTCTGGAAACTGTTATCGCAGATAAACTAACTGAATTCTTAGAATTAAATAACATTAAAACAAAACCAATTTGGCTTTATCAAAGGTAAATCTACAGAGCAAGAATTTATAGTTTCATTGACAAAATAGTGAATGCACTTGATAAGAAGCTAGCAGTGGGCATATTTGCAGACCTTTCAAAGGCCTTTGACTGAGTAGACCACAGCATACTCTTGAATAAGCTAGAGGATTATGGAGTCAGAGACATACCACTTCAAATGCTTACTTCCTATCTGACAAACAGAACTCAAGTAACGACAATACATTTCTGCGATAACCAGGGGAAGCTGACCAACTCTTTGTCACAACCAAACACAATGACAATAGGTGTCCCTCAAGGATCAATACTAGGTCCTCTCATATTTATGCTGTACATAAATGATATCCCATTGTGTGTTAATAAAAATGACGTTGCAATGTTTGCAGATGATACAAATGTACTAATAACAGAAACAAACAAAACTGATCTAATAAACAATATAAATGAAACACTCCATAGAGTTGACTACTGGTTTTATAGAAACAATCTAATACTGAATATAGAAAAGTCATCTATAATAGCATTCAATCTACCAAGATCTGCTGCAAAAATAAATGAAAATGAGATAATTGCTATCAATAACAAAAGATTTGATAAAACAGAAAGAGTATATTTCTTGGTATTCAAATAGATCAAAATTTAAACTGGCAGTCCCACATAAATGTGGTAAGCAAAAAAAAAAAAAAAAATTAAACTCCATGTGTTATGCTGTACACACAATAAACAACATATGCTAACAACAAGCAATATTGACATTACACTTTGCAAATGTGCAATGAATACTTAAATATGGTATAATATTCTGGGGAATTGCACCAAACTGGAAGAAAGAGGTATTCAAGATTCAGAATAGAATTGTAAGAATAATAATAAACAAAACCAAGTCATACCATTACAAACAGCTATTAATTAATCTAAACATACTAATATTCCCCTCCCTGTACATATACCACACAATATTATATGCTGTGCAGAATACCAAACTTAGACTAAATAGCAACATTCACAGTTACAATACAAATAATCATAACAAAATGCACATTATTCCACATAGAACAACAATATTTGCATCAGAACTCCATTATAAGGGAATACAACTCATCAACAAACTACCAAAAACAGTCAGAGATTACAATGACATCAAACTCAAACAAAAAAAAACTAATCCTTTTTTTAATAGGAAAAGCATATTATTCTGTCGAAGAATATTTACAAAGTTAAATACGTATGTAAGTAATCTAAACTGATCATCCAGCTCAAATTCAAACTAAGTAGTTGTGTATTATAGTTCCTTGTTTTGTTTTACTATGTATATGTAACACTTGTATTACATCTCCTTGTATGTTTTATTATTGTACTACATGCATAGCATGAACACTTATATGTCTTCTTTTTATACATGAACAAGAGTTTTAAGTAACTGGTAAATTCACGTTTTAAATTAAGACTATTCATATTTTTTTCTCTCTGTAATACACCAAAATGCATTCCATGTACGTATTGCAAATGTAAATACTTGTGTTTCATATCCTGTGATATGCTTGTTGCTATTTTACTTTTGAAAAATTGTTTTTTTTTTTCTGTGTATGTATGTATGTCTGTACCCTTGACAAATCTTCCTCATTGTGAAATGAGAAATTGGATGCTAAAAAAAATAAAATTATGTTAAGCCCTCCCTCCCCCACAAGTCCTGTATCTACCACCATGCATGTGTATTGAAAAACTTTCAGTTTGTGTCACTTTAGCTATTGACTGTTGACTTACCTGACATTGCTAGAGGATGTTGAACCAGTTATACAGAAGCAATTAAATACAGGCCCAAACATGTGAAATCACTTTGTTATCGAGCAGATATTCTTTGAGGCTAGTACATAAGTCAGTGAATCTGTGAATTTTTCCTATCTCTAATAATTATTTGATTTTCAAATTGCAAAGAACACATTCTTTCGTTTATTATTATTATTTATTTGTTGCCCCTGGCCGAAATACCACAAGCTACATTACAAATAGTATACAGCAAAAACATACAAGTACACAATTTTAAAAAATTGTGTTTATGCTGATGTAATTTTCTTTTCCAGAAATGAATAGTTGGTTAAAGTAATACAAACAGCAAAACCACGATTCAATTACAAAATAAATGTCATGTTTTACAATAAAAATAACTAATAAAATGGCCATGTGTTATTATTCTTACAAAACATTTCGCCACCACCACCTGGTATATTTGATAAGCTGTTTGGCTTGATTATTGAGGTGGTTGTTGGTTGGCTGTCATTTGTTAGAGCATTGGGCTTGATTGCGGTGACAGTGCTGTTTCCCACTCCTCGTCGAGAGCGATTGTGTCCCCCAGCACACAGGAGAGTGCATCGGCTAGCTGGTTCTCAGCACTGGGGACGTGATCCACGGCGAAGTTGTATGCTTGTAGGAGCAAAGATCAGCGGGGTCAACTTGCTGTGCACCTCCTTCATTTTATGGAACCACACTAGGCAGCGATTGTAGGTCCGAAATGTGAACGGCTGATATTCCACATGGTGCTGGTATTGCTTGATTGCCGGTATGATCACCAGGTATTCCTGCTCGTACATGTCATATTTGAGCTCCCACGGGCCGAAATTGGTGTTTGCGTAGTTGATGACACTTTTGTTTTACGTTCAACGTACTGGAACAGGACGGCACCGAGTCTTTCCAAGCAGGCGTCTGTTCGTAGGTAGAGGTGTCTGTATGGATCTACTCGTGCGAGCGCCGGCTCTGCCCGAACCTGTGCTTGATCTCCTGGAATGCCTTTTGCATCGTGGATGTCCATCGGAACTTTCGATTGACGGACAGCATGTCGGTGAATGGGGCGGTGATAATCACGAAGTCCTGTTGATAAGGGCAAAAAACTGGCGCTGTTTTTTCTGTGTGCGTGGGAGCGGATAGCTCCGGATGAGGCGCTGGTGCTCCTCGCTCGGCTGACTTCTGGCCTTGTTGACTATGCGACCAAGGTACTTGATGTAGCCTTTCCTATGCTGAATTTGTAGTTGGTGCAGTTGAGACCATTGGTTGCCAGTCTCTCCAGAACCACTGCTAGGTGGTAGATGTGGTCTTCCCAGTTTAGGGACCAAATGACATTGTTGTCAATTTAAGCCATTGCAAAGTCTCCTATGAGCTGTCTAGTATGTGGGCCAAGGCAATGTAACACACTTGAGCGCGAACAGCATAGCATAGAACCAGGGGTAGATCCAGAGTGGAATTCAGGGGGTAAATATATTTTGCTAGCACCGGTTAGCCGATTTTAAGAACCCCCGGAAAATTTTTGATTTTAAGACACAAAATGGTGCACTTTGAGAAGATTTTGAACATTTATGGTTAAGACACAACATACACAAATTGGAACATTTTCTAAGAGTTTACAGTCAGTTTCTTAGAATATATTGCAAAGTTCATGACACCTACTGAATTTTCAATAGTTTGAATAAAAGTATAACATTTCTAAAACAAGGTTGGGCTCTTGGGGGGAGGAGAGTTTCCCCAATTCCCCCCCTCCCCTTGTAACCACCACTGCGCAGAACTAGAAGCATACATCTGGAGCGGTGAAAGCAATTTTGTGCATGTCTGAATGTTTAACGGAGACCTGCCAGTATCCGATTCGATGATCTAATGTGGTGAGAACATTCGCACCCCCAAATAGGCTGTGGACTGAATGGATGTTCAGAGCTCGTGGTGGTTTGCTTTGTGTAAGGAGGTTGAGTGAGCGGATGTCAATGCAGAAGTGCCAACTGCCGTCTTTCTTGGGCTCTAAGTTGATTGATGAGTTGTAGCGACTTTCCATTGGTTCAATGATGCAGTCGGCGATCATTTCAGCTATCTGGGTGTTAATGATACGCAGTTGGTTGGGTCCATAATCGTGAGGTGGTATGAATACTGGTTCATTGTGCGTGAGTACAATCTTGTGCTCCATTACCACTGTGCGTCTGAGCAGGTCTGTGTCACCAAACACTTCCTTGCGATCATCTAAGACTTTTTGTATCGCGTCACAATACCATTTTGGCACTGCATGGTCGAATCTATCTAGGTTGACTGGTGTCATGGTAGAGTTTGGCTTGCGCCCTATCTGATACTTGGTGCGGCGCTCACGTGCGCCGAAGCGGATGTGGTTGTCTGCGATTTCTATTACCACCCTCTGCTCGACAAGTCATGGTACTCGTAGAATAACATCTTCGCGGATGTTTTCTGCTACTAGCACGGTTACTGCTGCCCCTATGTCGCGTATTCTCATACACACTTCCACTATGTCTAACACTTTGCATGTACCATCTAAAGTGGCTGATTGTACTGTGTAGTCGCAGGGTTGGAGCGCAGTTTGGGACACCGAGGGGGCCCGGATGAAATTGTGGAATGAACCTGTTTGTCTACGGTAATTGGGATGCGTAATAATTGATCAGTAGAAGGTGTACTTACTTGCCCCAGGATGCTGACTGGTGCTACTGACAGGTCGGTCCGAATTGGGTAGGTCGCAGCAGCTGGTCCTACTCGACTGTTCCGTTTCCCAGAAGCTGCCCTAACTGGTGCTGTGCCAGTGGTACTGCTCCTTGGTGCAGAAGCGGCAGTGGGGCATCATGCGCACCATGGTGCCAGGGTGTTGGTTTGCTACACCCGCGCTGTCCTGGCGAGGCCTGATTTTTTATTTGTCAGCTGATTGGCAAGGCGGCCCCCAAAATGGTCCCGCAGTGCCACTCGGCACATTCTTGTTGGTGGTCCTTGCTGGCTCGTGGGTGGGTTTCCATGTGCGGTACCTATCGTTTTATGCGCAGTACCTATAACTTTATGTGCGGTACCTGCAGTGTTATGTGTGGGGCATTCATAGTCGTGTGCAATGCTTTTATAGAAAAATAATTAATGCTGCTCAGGTTATGGTTGAGGTTCTTGTTTTAACCTCGTACCAAGATACATGTCTAACCTTATCTCAGTTCTTCCTTTGACCTAACACTTTTTTTCCCCCTTGTATGTATGTCTTGTACTACTTTTAAACTTGTGTACCAATTTTTAAGTATTTTTATCACTCTCTCCACCCTCCTCTCTCTCCATACTCATCTTCATACATGCACTAACTCTACCTTTTATGACACTTATTGTAGTACTGCAATTTTTTAACTCGTTTAATTTTGCTTTGGGAAAACATATTTTCCATAAAATCAAACCCAATTTTTAGGAATTTTATTGCGAAATTTATTATTTCATATACATTTATATTCAATAACATTTTTGAGCTGTTATGAGACATCGGGTCAACTGTATATCGGTAACTTTCTTCAGCGACGTGGTAATGTCGCTTAAACAGTTTCGTGATGTAATCTTGGCGAGTCTTGTGATTTATTTGCTAGCCTTCTCGTCAAGTTGATAATTCTTGTAGCTGCTCATAGTGTACCAAGCCTTTCTTCATTGCAGTCCTCTAGCAGTACCGTCATTTGGGGTGTAGTGATACAGTTTTAAAATTCTTAACAGTGTAAATCATTGTCTTTCAATACGACTTTCCTGCTTTAACCCCAGAAAGAGTTAATTTTTTAAAATTTTAATTTTATTGTGAAATAAATTAAAATGGTGTGCATCACATGACCCCATGTATTGGGGTGAATTGATACAGACATAAGTAAAGCATTGTGTATCACTTTTGTGGAGTGCAGGGGTGAAGGGAGACATTTATTATAATTTATTGCTACCTTACTGAGCATGAAAAAGTAAAATAGACATGGTATTGCATACATTTGCATTATTTTTGGCTGTTTGTGGTATAATTAAATTTTCACAATGTAGTATTCACAAAATCACGGCAGTAGGAAGTAATATCAATGCACTTTATTTCTTACTGTCCAACACATCTTCCTGTTGCGATATATTCGTCTCTGTGTCACATTAGCATACTGTTGGAGGTTACATCATAGACTGTCTTTCTCGAACTCTCTCTAGGCAGTACTAACAACACACACTTTACATTAAGGCCTTGTTACGGAGTTTTGCAGTGATTTCGAAAATATTTTTTTTATTGCTGCCTAATACTCATATGAAAATTTCGCTGCACATTTTGACACTTATATGTTATAATTTGTAACTGAATTTTTTTGTAGAATTATACTGAATGGTATTTTAGATTTCATTACCCAAAGTACCACGTTTTTCATAGTTAAAATAAGCAAAAATGAAGGAAAATATTTTTTTGCTGGCGAATGGTACATTATTTTAAAAAACACGTCCACAGTATTGTGCATCGTGTGATTGCACATTGAATAAATTTTTTTTCAAAACTTTTGGTTAAAAAATATTTGAGTCATTAGCACCAGTCTGAAAAAAACTCGGGAACAAGCCCTTAAGTATGTTAAAACAACTTCACTACATCTCCCTCCTAAGTTAATGATGGCCTCACACTAATATACATAATATTTTAGATAGCTGGGTTTCTTAATCTCACATCTTGGGCGACCTTGAGTGTCTAAATCCATTACTGGTCCCTTAGCTCTTTCTCTACCCTGCACTATTTCATTACCCTGACCTCTTTCATCATCATCCCTCCATTTACTGCATATGTTGGAGTGTTTAACTTGACTTGTGTTCCGTCTGAAATTATTTCCACAACTATCATTAACAGTGACAGAACGAGTGCTATTATCCAGTTTAACATCAGTACTCTGATACCAAGTATCAGAATTGGATTTATGGAAAACAACATTTTGATCTGGATAGAAAGTGTGGTGAAATTTTTTTCTGTTTTGTCATAGTTCTATTTAGTCTTATTGTCTTTATTATGCTGGTATGAAGAAAAATCGGTAATGGTTTTAGGTTTAAAAATACCATCATGACTTGGTATAGTTGAACGGGTAACAGGACTGATTAGAAGTTGGGAGGGTGAGTGTGGCGATCCCAAAACTGGACAATTTCTGTATTGAAGCAGTTTAATCTCAATATCACTCTTGTCTTCCCTGCACTTATGTAAGATTTTTTAGCAATACCAACATGTCTTTCAACAAATACATTCAAATTTAAATAATTTGGACTAGATGTAATTATAGTAAAGTTCCAATCTTTAGCAAAATCTCAGGTGAGCCAAATGGCATATTATCAGCCCTGACAACTTTGGGCACCCCATGTATTGCAAAATAACTTTAATTTAAGCAATAACTGTCTTCGCTGTTTTGGAACTAACACGCTTTAGCTCAAACCATTGTGAAAAATAATCTACTACTATTAAACATGTTTCCCCACAGAGGCTAATATTCCATGTAAACAATGTAAGCAGTGCTTACAATTTGAAAACGGTGTAGTTTGCTCACTATGTAAAAAAATTCCACCTAAGAAATAATGGCGACATGGCCAGCTATCGAGCTGCCCTATTTTTCTACAATTCACATTCATCAATGCCACTTGGCCATCCCACCATTGGACAACCCTCAGAAAACCCTTGAAAAGTGATGTGCCTGGAGTGGTTTTTGTCACCTGTAGAGGGTAGAAGCTACCCCTCCTCCTAAAGACAACATAAGTGTTTCAGCATCGTGGACACCCCTCTGTAAAATACTTGTCTCCTGAATACATGGTGACCGACCTTGCTATTGGGCAGGCTGTTTCCTCCCACTTCCCTACTTTCCACACACCCTGGTTCCGTGAATGACATGCACCTGGAAGATCTACATCGTGCAAGACACCTTGTAAGCAAGCGTCGAGTTACTTATAGAATGGTCGCTGCGACTTCGAGAAGATGAGAGAGTGAGAATGTGCGTACAAGGGAGAGAAAGAGAAGAGCCTTCCTCCCTCAGGCAGAGCCACCCTCGCCTCTTGTTTCACAACTGCAGCTGCAGTACATTATTTTTCGGAGTTCTGGTAACGTGTTTGTTTGGCAGTATCCGTGGCTCTGTTGCATTGTATTGAACATTAAGTGGTTTGTTCCATGATATGATATTGTGTTTTTTGTATCATGCCAGTGTCAAAATGGCATGTGTAGCAAGTTTCGTGCAGACAGCAGACAAAGACGAGTACAGGTGCTTAATTAAAGATTTGCTACAGTCATGATTTAGCTCTCGCACATTCGCTCAAAAATTGGGCATAGTATCTAAAGGTAGGCAACACCAGCTCTTCCCAATTTGCAGTCGAAGACCAATAAAAGTGTGAGGAATTTTCATTGCGAAAGTTACGAATTCAGTAAGTAGTTATGTGGTTGCAAAAAAATTTCAAGAATGTTCTGCTGGCCTTGCATTTTCTTTTCCACCGAAGTAAGCATTTGGACTAAACAGGGTGTCAGTGACTTAAATAAATTTCATAATTTGCAGAAACGACATGAAATTACCCAGAACCACATAACTTCTTCTGTTGCACTAAAAACATTTGGAAAGGCTAGAATTTAATTTAAACTCAGTGAGCAACATAGATTAGATGTACAAAAACACAATGAAATGTTTAATAACAACAGGTACATAATTAGCTGTTTCATTGATGTAACTTGTTTTCTGGCAGAACAAGAACATCCGTTCAGAGGTCACAACGAAAGCCAACATTCAGATAATCGTGGAAATTATGTAGAATTGTTAATTAACTTTGATTAGAATGTTTGATATTAAGTTATACTCTCATTTAGAGAATTTTAAATTTTTTACCGGTGTATCAAGTGACATCCAAAATGAAATCATTCACAGCGTGGCAGGCCATTTACAAAGTGAAATAAAAAGGGAAATCAACACAGCAACATTTGTTGCTGTAATAATTAACGAAACGACGGATGTTTAGAACAAATCCCAGATATATACTGTATTGCGATACTGTACTTCGAAAGGCACCATAAAGGAAAGATTTTTAGGCTTCTCTGACTTTAGTGATGACCGAACTACTAATGCATTTGTCACACACTTATTTGAATGTATGAGAGAATATGACTGTGAAAGTAAAATTGTAGCCCAGACATACGATAGTGCTGCTGAAATGTCTGGCGAACATAGTGGCTTGCAAGCCCGGGTTAAAGCTAAATACAAACAAGCTTTGTTCGTTCATTGTTATGCCCACAAGCTGAACTTAGTCCTAAAACAGTCTGTGGACAACATTAAAGAATGTAAAATGTATTTCATGATGCTGTCAAGTTTTGCTGCATTTTTTCTAAGTCCCCTAAGAGAACTCACACACTTGAACAAGAAGTGAAGAAACGATTCCCCTCTGTAGTACTCACGAGATGGAACTACAATAGCAGACTAGTTGAGACTATTTTTATAATAAATGCGATATTTTACAGCTGAGTGTATAATTTATGATGGTGAGAAATGGGATGTCGATACATACTCAAGTGCCTGTGGTTTATATGCGACTTTTCAAGACTTTATTTTCAACTTCCTTCTTAATTTTTTCTCATTCATATTTCCCTTTTCTGACTCTCTTTTAAAGTAATGCAAAAGAAGGGATGTGACATGGGTTTCTGCAGTCAGAGAGTCGAACAGTTCCTGACAAATCTTGAAAATCTACATGAGGGTTTTGATAATTTTTGGGCTAAATTTGAGGGAGATTTAGGCAGAATGACAGACCTTGTAAGCACCTCTCAACTTAAGAAAAGACAGCGAACAGACAGTGTCTCAAGTGAGACAAAGACTTGCTATTGTAGACTTTATTTTTAAATCTCTGGCACTGACACGACAAAAATAAACCAAAGATTTAGTGATATCAACTGTCTTAAATTTATTGATATACTAGAATTTACAAAAATTTTCTACTTTTTCGCAGTTTTTCCTTGAGCAAATGTTCCAGTCGTTAAAATTTTAATATGGGCAATATTTTGACATAGGTAGCCAGGCTTAGAAGCGAACATTCGGTAACGTACTCTTCAGAGGAACTTCACAGGGTAGTGTCGCTGACCTACATAAATATTCTTTTTTAAATGAGTTGCAAGAAACACTTCCAGAAGCATGGAAATTGATTTGATTGGTATTGACAATCCCAGCAACTAGTTCATCTGCGGAAAGGTCTTCCTCTGCTTTGAAAAGAATTCACACGCACTTATGCAATTCTCAAGGTCAATCTCGACTCTCAGCCTTGTCTATTTTGTTGATTTAAAAAATCTGTTAAAAGAACTGAAAAAAAATGTACTCATTTTACGACGATGTCGTAGACATTTTTACAAGGAAGAGTCATTGCATTGAACTTTCATTTAAATAATCCAGGTTAGACTTAAGTAGTATGTACTGCAGACAGCTGAGTAGCCAGAGTATTGTGCTGACGAGGCCCGCCTTCTCTTTTCAGCCAATCACCTAATGACCATTCAAATCTACGGGTAAATCATGTTGTTACATTCTCTTGTAGTGTCAAAAATGTAAAGGTGACATAGTTTCACATTTACATTTTAACATATGTTTTTAAAACACAGTTTTTTCTGGCTCGTAGATGGGCAGGACATATCACAATTTTAATAACCTGCATTGTAGTTGTTTTTCCAAAACAAACATTACTTTGGTCAGTTTATGAAACATTTATTTTACTTGTTTATTTGTTTATACGAAATAATGCTCTAGTACATATTACTGTACTATTGGATTGGTTCAGTAATATCAAATGTTTGCATGTGTGAATGAATGTATTTTACTTGTGTGGTGTGGTCTGTGTGTATGGGTGCAAGGCATATGTTTGTGTATATATATATATATATATATATATATATATATATATATATATATATATATATATATATATATATATATATATATATATATATATATAGGACAAACACAGTAAGGGGCATGTAGGGTCAGCTGTATTCCTTCCCTTAGAAAAAAACCATTCACCTGTTGTAAAAAATAAATTGATGAGTTTTAGCAAAATATCCTTAAATGCATTACATTTTTTCTTAGTTTAATATTCAATATTTACATTCAGAAACCCTTCAAATAGCACCAAATTGCACTTTAAAATTCAAAATTTCCCCCTCCCCTCTTATTTAATGGCAGATACAAGTGAAAAACTTCCTATATTTATATATTTATTTATATGCTTGCTTACATAACCATCCAGTCCACGTCTCACCACTGTTTCCCCGAATATCTCTAGAAAGTCACATCCCACCTTCTCAAAAGGTAGCTAATTTACTTCTTTCAACAACAAAGGTTCTTTTGCTTTGCTATTGCTATACTTTTCGCAAAGCCTACATCTTGACACAACTATTTCCACATCTGTATCAAACTTTGGCCATTAAAACAAAAGTTTAGCCCGCGCTTTAGTTTTAGCAAATCCAAAATAAGATGAAAGCACTTTGTTAACTATTATATTTTGAGTGGACATAGGGACCACAGTTCTGTGACCTAACAATACTAGACCATTTTCAACACAGATCTCATGTCTCAGTCTGTAGAAACTTTTTATCTGAAGGCACTTTACTTTCGCACACAGGCCATCCCTTGTAGTGAAAGCATACAATTTGATTTAATTTTTCATCCTTTTTTGTCTCTTCAGCTATTTGATCAACCAAAATATCGCTGACATTAACAGTGTGAACATCCTCATTAAGTGTACAATCACATTCCTCGGTTATATAGTTGAAGACGCCCTACTGATAGCATCATCAATATACATTTCCGTCCCCTTTTTGTATTGCACATCTATATCATAGATAGCTAGTTTTAACCTTATATTTTTTAGTCTCTGTGACCCAATAGAATTTACATTCTTTCTCATTAACACTACCAATGGTTGATGATCTGTGTGTATTATCGTGTGTCTACCATATATAGAGTAATGAAATTTTTTACATGCAAATACTGTCGTAAGGAACTCCTTGTAGATTTGATAGTATTCACACTCAGATATGGACAATCTTTTCGAAGCATACATTATAGGTTTTCCCTTTTGAAACAACACATAACCTATTGCATTCTTAAAACTATCGGTTTGTATCACAACTGGTCAATTTTCATCAAAATTTCTTAGAGCAGATGAACTAGCTAACTTTTGCTTAATTTTGTTAATACAATTGTCATGGAGCCCTCTCTCCCATTAAAATTTAACATCCATTTTTAACAAGTTCCTAAGAGGATGTGTGATTTCAGACAAATTGGGGATAAAATCCCACAGGTAATTCACAAAACCTAGAAACATTTGCAAACTTATTTTGTCTCTAGGCATGTCATAAGTCATGATAGACTAAATCTTATTCTTATCCAGGTTTAATAACCCATTAACGATTTCATGACCTAAATATCTGACAATCTTAGGTAGATACTGAAATTTGTTTACATTAAATTTCACATTCAAATATCGTGCCCTGTTCAAAACCTTTTGAAGGATTGCATCATGTTCCTCTTTTGTGTCAGCAAATATAAAATAAATCATCCACAAAAATAAATAACCCTGTAATATCACCAAAATGTAATTGACAAATGTCTTAAAAGGCCTCAGCAGAAACTTCCAGTCCAAATGGAAGAACATTGAAACAGTAAGAGCCACATATTGTTGAAAATGTACAATAATGTTTACAGTCATCAGTGAGCCCAATCTGCCAAAAAGATTCTTTGAGGTCCAAAACTGAGAAAAAACTTTGCCTTTCCAATACTGGTTTTTAAATTATTTACGGTTGGAATTGCATAGTATTTTTATTTATACTTTTGTTCAGGTCACGAGGGTCTAAACTTAACCGTAATGGACCATCACTCTTTTCAACCATTACAAATCTACTGACCCACTCTGTAGGTTCATCCACCTTAGAAATAATACCCAAGGCACACAAACGATCTGATTAACTTTGTTTTCAATTTCAATGGAACCCTGTTAGGTGCATTCGATACCGGGCTGGCATTCTGCTTTAATGATATTTTATATTTTTGTGGAAACCTACCAGAGCCTGTGAATACATCTTTATATTTATGTACTAAAGCATCCTTCTCTGACATTTTACTAACATTTGCACTATTTACTTCGTCAACTTGCCTTTTTAAAATATTCCCTAACTGTTCACAAGTAGTTAACCCCAGAATTGGTTGGAAACAATTTGAGGTTACCACAAATTCTGCTAGGATTATTTTTGATTTCACCCTAATTTCAAGTAATACTGATCCTAATACTTTAACACATAACCCATTATATGCCTGCAATACAACATTTGTAGGTGTCAGCTTTAGATAAGAGCATTTACAATTTACATTTTCAAACATACTCATGGGAATCAAGTTTACATCAGACCCGGAATCGAGTTTGAAATTGCATTTCACATGGTCTTCAAGCACCATCTCTTGATACCACCTTATCACACTATTTAGCTGCGATTCGACACCATTGCAGTAGTAATCACAATTAGCTTCATTCGCCGCAGCATCCACATCTTCAATAAGATCAGTGTGTTTTTCTTCGTGGTTCGACATATGGCCGCAAAGTGATTCCTCTTGTTACACGATGAACATGTTTATGTTACGGACATGTTTTCTGCCATACCATGAGCATTGGATGACTTCTTCCGTTTGGACACTCATTTCTGTGATGGTTTTTCGTCTCGTAGTTTGGTGATCCGGTCCACCTCGGCTGTATAGGAACCATGCACTTCCCTCGCCTGGGACTTAGTCACTTCTGCTAACCGTAATGCTTCAATTGCACAGTCCAGCGTTACGTCACCTTTTACAATAAGCTTTTTCTGTGTCTCCTGGTCAGTACAGCCTTAAACCACTATGTCCCATATAATTTCATCCTTTGCTTGAAACGAACATCTTTAAGTTTTGCATCAGTCAGAAAATGATCAAAATATTCTCCCGGCTCCTGCTTTTGGCTGTAGAATGACTAGCGTTCATAAAGAATGTTCTTCTTTGGTGCATTAATATGCTTAAAATTTACACAGAACACTTTCAAAAGTATGTTTCCCTTTAGCAAAGTCAAATGTATTGTACACTGTCTGGGCATCTTCACCAACTACATTTAGTAACATGGCAATCTTTCGTTGATCGTCTTGCTTTGCTAAACCTGTACTAATAAGATATATTTCAAACGATTGTTTAAAACGAGTCCAATTGTCCACAACTTTTCCAGTCAAGACAAGCTTCTCGGGCACCACGTAACAAGATGTAGTCATGACATACACCTTAAACTACGAGAACCATTATGCGTAGATAGAACATGTCACGTACTGACTGTGCCATGTAGCCTTCTAAAAATCATGACAGTAGGAAGAATATCAACACACTTTATTACTTACTGTCCAACACATCTTGCTGTTACAGTATATTCGTCTCTGTATCACATTAACATACTGTTGAAGGTTACATCATGGACTGTCCTTCTCGAACTCTCTCTAGGTAGCACTACCAACACACACTTTACAGTAATTATGTTTAAACAACATTCTCACTTCACTACACACAACAAAATACTCTGAGTAAATATATAAAGTTTGTTATTCACACACAACATAACACAATCATTTCCCGGCATTAATATTAGCCTATAAAGCAGTATCGTAACCATACTTTTCATAATAAAATATACCGACTGGTTCACAATCTTTAGAGACAAAATGTCAAAATAAAAACAATCGGACTAAATGAAAAATGGAAATTGCAAACGACCATAACGAAGGACACTTGGTTAAGGTAACTTGGCAATAACTTCTTGAGGATAGACTACACTTCACTCTGTTATGTCTGTCCACACAAATATGTCCTTGTGATTTCTATAATATTTCAAAATTTTAACTTCCACCATTCTTGCAATGTTATTGTGATTTTCATCACAGCAAAAACTTGCGCAGCATAGTTCTTTTCCTTGTTGGTTACAGATTTCTTTAACTTGACTTTGAGGAAATCACCCTCTCTTAAGGATGTATACATGGCACTTGTGTAATTTGCTTGTTTTTCAATAACATCTGAATCAGGATGTTTTTCTATCTCTTCTTCATCAGGGCAAGAGAGATCATCTGGATCTGATTCTTTGCTCGAGTCCTTGTTTGCCATACATTTACCTGGTTCCACTTGATGTTTCCCTCTCTGTTTCGTTCTTGGCTGCGATGTATTTTTTCCATAACGCAACTCCCGAATAATATATATCAGGTTGTTGTCCATAGCCTATTCAATGGAATTTGCATTAACACCCCCATCAGCGAGCTGCTTGAGAACTTCACTGCGGTTCAAAGGAACAATGCCTGATTTCCTGAAGCCACTTTTGATGTTTTCTGCAGATGTAATCTGAATAGTGTTAACAAGTTTCTTCAGAAGACAAAGAAAGTGAACTTTGGTTAAACTTCCACAGTTTCCCTGCAAGCTTGCAGGATCATTCGCCGCTCAGATTTAAGTGGGTGAAAAAAGGCCACATCTAACGACTGTGCATAATGGGTTGAATACTTTGGTAAAGTTGTGATAGTTATGTTGTTCTCTACACAAGGTCTCAAAACTGCTTCAGAAAAATGGCTGCTAAGATTATCTCCGATCATTAACCTAGGAGCTGGATGTTTACGACAGTAGGGTAATACAATAGTAAAAAATCACTACTCAAAATTTTTTTAATTGAACCATCCACTTTTTGTACAGCCATATCTAGTCCCTATGGGGCCTCCACTTCTCCAAGAGTCATACAGATTTTATGCTTTGTAATCTACATAATTGGGAAGAAGTGCCCCATCTCCTTTACAAGTAAACATCAACATTGTCGATGACTTCGCAAAGTCTGTTATGTTCTCGGGATGTGTTTTACCTCTCCTGCATATAATCTTTTTACTCCCGGGATTACCTGTTAGATTGGTCTCGTCAAAATTCACAGCACTTGTAGGATGTACCCCTCTAACAGTTTTTTATAGGTTGTCGAAATTCATGTTCACTGTGTCTGCAGATACAGCTGCCTGTGCCGGCTTGATATTTTCGGACATTCTTGCAGTTAATTCGTTCTTATACCTTCGTAAAAATAATACAACCCAGTCATATCCTGGGAGGTTGTTCTTGATCTTACCAATATGGCATCCCGAAGAATTCAAATACCCTTTCACAATCAAACATAGATCCATATATGTCATTGGAAATCCCCATTTGCCAAGGATGATCAGTTTGTCTGAAACAAATGAAACAAAGTACACACCAATTCAAGCTTCCTGTGTAGCTACTTGTCACTGTATAATCCACCACCTTCACACGTAGATCATTTTAACCGTAATATACATTCTGCACTTATAGCATTTCATGCCAAGGACCAGACCAACTTGGACAGAAACCTACCATGGCTACGGATGGCATTTAATTATGTCAGACATGAGTCTCACAAATCTACTCCCTTTTTTTAAATGTTCACCTATACTCCAAACAACCCCTTGTACAGCTTATGGCAGTTAAATAATCTCCTTCCCGATGATGTTAAGGACATCCCTGAAGTTTGGGCTGCTGCTCTACGTAATCTCAAACGAGCTCAAGAGAGGACTCATATAAATTATAATGAGAAAAGGAAAGATAACCCTCTTAAAATCGGGGATATAGTTCTTCTAAAAGTCCATCCCACTAGTAGTGCTGTGGATAAAATGATGGCCGAATTGTCTTTTCGCTGGAATGGCTATTACAAAACTCAGCGTTTTTTAGCGCCTTTTACTGTACATCTTGTTGTCCCAAATACTGGAGCATATGTAACACGTGCACATATCTCACATCTCAAATCCTACCATTCTCGGGTTAAGACCTAGTTTTTTAATTTTCACAGTGTCAGAAGTTTCTGCCTGTACTTAAGGAATGACCCTTGGGCCAGCATTCCTTTTCTTCCCAACTCGCCGTGACTTGATCACCCACCAGTGTGAGTGTGTGGAATCTCTTTGAAGTAGGCCTACTGACGCGGGTCGTCCCTGACCTCCCCTGATCTGAGCCCGTCGTGCGCATCAAGCCTGGCGGCTTGTGCATATTGGAGCGCACCCGCCCACGTGCGCGACGAGGTAGCGGCGCCTAGACGCCGCCCCCGCGACGTCGAGTGGACGCAATATGTGCCTCGGACCCAGAAAACGACCATCCATTGGTAGGAAAGTGCCCCCTTGACGGAAACTCCCAGTATATGACGGCAAACA
>PNEQ01045985.1:0-11927 GCA_003012365.1 Medauroidea extradentata
TTCGTACAGTTGCGCTATCTGTCCGCTCTGCACGCTACTAGTATCTACGTTCTCGTACAATTCATCAACAACGTCGAGGGAATGTTTTTACGTTAAGTTATATAAAACTGCGCAATGAATAAATACATCCGCTTATTCCTTCTTTCTTTGGTGAATAATTTACAAGGGCATTTTACTAGTAAGGAATGCCTACTTTTTTCCCCCAATAAACACTATGCAAATCGGGCTATTCACTCGTGAGAAGGCTCGTGGCTCGGTTTTCTCTTTTTTTAGGACAAAGGTCAATCATATCTATTGTTTAGCGGTGTTCTTTTGATCGTAAGACGTCTGCCCATTGACATAAATTTATATTTCAACTATCACTTGCGTTATTTTTCCGTTAAATGCTACGGAAGTCGGTCTATTCGCTCGAGAAAAAACACACGGAATCTCGATTTTCTAATTTTTTTCGGAAAAGGATTGGTCATATCTATTGTTTAGCGGTGTTCTTTTGATCGTAAGACGTCTGACTGTTGACATACATTTATAGTTAAACTATCACTTAGTTTATATTTCCGTTAAATGCTACGGGAGTCGGGCTATTCGCTCGAGATAAGACACTCGGAATCTCGAATTTCTCATTTTTTGGGGGCAAGGGTCGGTCATATCTACCGCTCAACAGTGTGACGTCTGGCTACTGATATCAATTTATGTTTACATAATTACGTTAATTAATTTCCCGAAAAACGCTACGGAAATCGGGGCCTAGAGACACTTTGCAGAAAAAACGCAATTTTAAAGTTTTCTGTTAATGAAAAAGGGGGGGGGGCAAAAATAAGCCGCTATTGAATTTACGAAGGTAGCGATTTTACGAATGCGATGAGAGGAACCGCGAGTACTTGTAAAATCGGGGGTCTAGTGTATAACGGTGTAGGAAACCAGCCGCCAGAGTGCAACCCGATTAATTTCAGCTGCATACTTCAGGATATCCGCAGGCTCTCCTGGCAGCTCCTTAGTCAGATTAAGACAACTCAGAGGCCTGAGCCGGCACTGCACCCAAGGGTGCAACATCTTATCAACAAGGCAAGATACAAATTGCTTATCCAAGCGGAAGCGTCGTCTCCTGCGGCAACAATTTTAAAAGGTGAGTGGATAATAAATATTCCCCTTTAATGAGGTATGATAACTGTGTGCACTGCACTTAGAGACAACTACTGTGTGTTGCATACCAAGTAGCCATTCTCTTGGGAAACTCAGCAATCTCTCCCCCTCAGGGAACCCACCTCATGCTGAACTAGCCTAGAGCTCAATTACGAAAACTTTCCTTGAGAACACTTACATTTTGACCGAGCAGAGTGCGACAAGAGTAAATGAAAATTACAGATCATTGTAATCTTGTAACACTGTTTGTAGAAGGGGTATAATGCATATTTCAGAACATTACCTGTCTTCCTGTCCACGTCTGCAGCAATAGCGTTCTTCAGAGGAGGCAGAGGAAGCACGACATCTACAATATACGGGACGTCCAGCGAGATTTGTCGGATATCAACGCGGTGGGCAAAGATCAGAGAGTTGATGGGACCCACAGCACAAGTCTTC
This sequence comes from Medauroidea extradentata, assembly GCA_003012365.1. Lineage (NCBI taxonomy): Eukaryota > Metazoa > Arthropoda > Insecta > Phasmatodea > Phasmatidae > Medauroidea > Medauroidea extradentata. The sequence continues at coordinate 1,579 of PNEQ01045985.1, forward strand.
CCATCCTTCTACATTAACACAAGAACATGTATACCTATGATAATTCCCAGTACATGTCACAATATTGCTTCAAAATTCTAAGTAAAATAAAGTTAGACCATCCTATGTTAGTTCCCAGTACATGTCACAATATGATTTCAAAGTTTTCAATGAAATAAAGTTAGCCCAACCAATATTGGTTCCCAGAACGTGTCATAATATTGTTTCAAAGTTCTGAGTGAAACAAAATTAGCTCAACATTGAGTGACGAACGCATAGCTGACACCAGGATGCAACAAAGCAGAAATTGTTACTAATACCCATGAATACAGTGGAGCAGAAGTAGTTATTTTCCAGTAAGACACGAGAACAGAGCATATAATGTCCCTCACACCACTAGTCCATCATCTCGACACCCCAACACATTTCACCATTATTTATCAATATTGCACTTCACACACAAAAACTAACAAGTACATCAAAACTCTACAAACATTAACCACTGCACCCTATAACTACTATTAGGTAATATATTGTAGCCATTACACTATACAATAACTCATCAATGATGAACATTCCACACCACATAACCCCATTTCAACATCTCCTTAATACATCACTGCCACACTCTTCTTATAACAAAATATTACATTCTTAGCATCAAATCATCAATACATCATCACATACCTAAAAAAAGTTACAATCATTGTAACACCACCAATTTAAAACACTTCTCAAAACACCAAATCACCCACATAATCAACTACCATCATTTTCACCAACACAACACTCACCTACCATCACCATCATCACATATTGCATTATCACCATCACAAACATTACCTACTACCATGAACATCATCAGCTATAATCCCTATCACATACTGCCACAATAACCACTACCAACTTACATCACTACTAATCATCTGTTATCTGCATGAAGCACCAGTATGTCTAATAATACAATTGTGTCAGAAAAAATTGAGAAATTTTTAAATTTAACTTTTGCTTCTTACATCTAAAGACAATAAAATAAGAATGATTTTAAAAATTACAGAATTAGACGTAATCATTAAAATATTTTTGTCTGTGATTGATAGGTTGTTGTACAAAATCAGTCTTAACAGGCTATGAAGTGCAACCACTACCTTCACCTCAGAAGCCTCTGTTACGCCATTATTATTAGTACAGTAGTGTGTGGAGCAACACTGATCATGCACGAGGTTGCAGGGGCAAGAATGTGAGACACCTGAAACACCAGTTAGGTAGCTCCCCTCCTAGGAGATGATGTAACTTGTGCATCCTCCTGGATATACATATACAGTAGAGTCTTGCTATTGCGAAACGTCACGGTTCTGTGTTCGAACTTCACTATAGCAGTGTCTTCGCTACAGCCGAATTTGGCCGGTCTTTAATCTTATTTAATTACAAAGTAGTACGATATTTTAAGTAAATATAGGTTTATTTTAAAAAGGTAAGTATGCGCTGGTTACAATGATACCGAACAAGTATAGGTGCAACTATTCGCTACGTCAAAATGGGCCAAAATCTCAGCCGCGCCACGTAAGTGAGGTTATCTATCGCTGGGCCTCCTCAACGGCGTCTCGCCCGTAAGGCCGCGCGGCAAAAGTGCATGCGCTGGCAGTCAACATGATTACACTGCCGGCCGCTGCAGACCAATGTAATCAGTTTGACGAGTGTAGCAGTTTATTTATTTATATATTTATTTATTTTAGCACGCGTGCTCTGATGATAATTCTGTACGCCCTTTCACACTGTGGCAAGCATCAAATAATTTGTGCGCATGCCAGAGACATATAAAAGTCAGCATGGAAGGGTGAATGTAATTGTTCACTTGTCCGTTGGGCAAGTAATTGTAGTGTTATTTGCTAGCAAAAGTAAGCGACGCCAACATTGCTAGTTGCTTTATTTTCGCGCACTAGTAGTAATCTGTGTTTTGAGGCAGCACAAAGTTAAGTTTGAAGCCAATTAGCAGTAACAGAAGTGCCGGCACGTGTATGCATTGACATTGAGCAAGGTCACATGTTTGTGATATTATTCCGGCAGTGCGCCAACAGTAAACATGTCTGACCTACGTAAGCGCTACCAAAGCTAGATAGACAGTCAGTTGAAAAGCAATGCTAAAGCTAGACATGCTCATTTTCACACACTGCCCACCACCCGTGATTCCTTTTCCTTTTTTTTTCCTCCTTCAGCTGTCCAAACATATTCGTTCCAAGACAAAAAAAAGTGACTTACTCTTGTTCACACGTTATTCCTGACGGCGTGTGCAATACTTTAACAATGCAACGGCCAGCCCGTAAGGATTTATTGCTTCTCGCTCAAGTTTATGGGAGGTTTAGTGTGTTAAATTATAATTTATAATTAGTATACAGTAAATGTTGAAATTGCCAATAAACTAAAAGATAAAAACACGTACAGCCGACTGTGTGAGCATGAAAGTGAATCAGAACAGCAAATGCATTGACAGGAGACGGTAATGCCAATGCGTCCTCTCATCCACCGTCCTTGCTGCTTATTTCAAAAAGCTGAAGGTCTACGGAGTAAATATGAGCTGTAGCAAGTTAAGCAGAGATAAGCACGAGTAGTTGTGTGGGTGCATGTGTGAGGGAAAGAGACAGTGCTATTGAATCTCCCAGAGGCATTTTTCTGTGTACGTGGTGTGTGTGTGTGTGTGTGTGTAACTCAGGTATAGCACAGCCGGTGGCTATTATTCTTAGTGATGATACAGCATACGTACACCGTTATTCAGTCAGAACACGCAGTTCTTGTTCCACATAGCCGTGTCGTCATCTGAACTGAGCTGAAGTTTTTAGGGAGCGCCTGACAACAGTGTGTCTGGCATCGGAGCCTTCCTCTCTTTATCACCCCCTCCCCCCTACCCAATAACATCCCCATTTTATTGCCGTTCTTTCGCGTTTCCGAAAATTCCGGACCTCCAATATTAGCTGAATTCTAATGAATGTATTCTAAATAATCTTTCCTGCTCGTGATGTTAACTTTTTTCCATTTTATTCCTTCAAAATTATTTAAAAATTTTTTTTTTGGCAAGCATAGAGAATACTGTTGTAGTTGCGTTGTTGTAGTAGCAGATGGCGTCGTTGCGTGGCTCGACTGTACGTATATCAAAATCCAAAATCATAACCCAAAGTCGTAATTCAAAGACGTTATCCAAAATCATAATCGATAATTAAAATAAGAAACGCAAGCTGTATGTGAAACTAAACACGGTTGAAAGCACAATTATTAACAACAGAAACGTAGCCAATGGTCACCTGGGTTGAAAAGGGGTGGGGGAAATAAAGGGCGCAATTATATTTTTAGAACAACACGTGCTTAGTTTATGGAGGGAAGCGAGGTGTCCAGGCAGAAGCATGACTCACGTGACAGTGCCAGCGGGCTGGCTCGACGAGGGGAGGGGTGGCGGCGCGAGGGTTGCATCCGGCAAACGAATACCTACTTACTTCACAAGTTTACATACATCGCCACAAGCCTGCTTCACATTGTCACGAATCTCGCTGCAAGCCTGCTTCACATGACTCGCCATACATGTTTCTACTCATAAGATTCACATTTTTTATAGAATTTTTTTTTGCAATTTTTTGACGGTTCCTCAAAAAGACTTTGCTATAACTGTGTTTTTGCTATTTCAGTGATCGCTATGACGGGATTCTACTGTAAGTGCAGATGCCAGGATTGATGAGACTACAACTGACCTCTACCCTTCGGTACTACTTAACTGTCATCACATCATTCCTAATTGGACGATAACAGTGTAGTAGAACCAATTTCATAAAAGTGTTCCTATGTTTCAGGAGCATATAATTGGAAATGTGTTTCAGGAGCATAAAAAGTGGTTCTTTGTTTCGGGGGAAAAATGTCTTCCTATAACTGAGGCTAATTTCTATAACCTGTAGTCTTTGTAAACTCTGAAGCTTCCAATCATCCTCAAAGTGAATGTTCAGTAATATTTTATTCAATTTCCAATTTTCAAAGCTTCCCACACCCCTAACGGCCGCCAACTTGATGATATATTGAGATCATGGTACCTCGTGACCATGGCCATGCGTGAGTTGGTAGGCTTCGAGTAGGAATAATATCTGTGTGAGCGTTCTTATGGTCACTATCATGGCGAAAACACGTAAATTGTAAATATCAGGGTTTTTAAGTGGTTGAACAGTGAATGTCTCTGTGTTTTTCCATCCAACCATTATTTAAACCCTTTAAATACTGGTGGAAAAGGTTAACTTCTGTTAACACAACAAGCCTGGATTAATATCATTACAGACAAATGATAATTAAACAAAACCATAAGTAACTGACAGGAAAACGTATGCATTTTGATGATTAAGCCTCAATTAACTTGCAACAAAACAACCACCAAAGCATCTGAATTCTTGTGAAACATAGTTTTTAACCAAATTATGCTGAAATTCACGGAAAATTGATAACTATGCAAAATTTTGCGAGTCACCACTTTAGGGATCAGTTTTCTCAGGATACTTCATGCATCCCGTGCTACGTATTCCACCAACTCCCAAAGATGGCTGGGAATCATATACATGTCCCTAGTGTCTTTCACACTGATCAAGAAACAGGTGTTGCTAGGATGTGACAATACGCAAACAATGGGACACTGACCAGTAACTTGATACCAATGGGGCAGGCGCAGCTGAAGGAGTGCGGGCCGGACAGTGGCGCCAGCAGACACAGGTGGGAGCAGCCACCGTTGTGGGAGTGGCACATGGTCGGCATGGGCTGCCGGCCACGATGGAACACCCGCACATCCATCAGGCCAGACACCCCGGACCTGCACCGACACACACACCCTTCCTCTCACTGCCTTGCCACTTCACTTGTGTTTTAAATACACTAACATCTTGTACATTCAGTGGTGATCAAGAGTATTTAAACAAGTTTTATTACCATATCTACATTTCAAAATCCTAGCAAAAAAGCCTATAAATATGCAGAAGTATCTCCATGGGATTAAAAACTAACCCCCCCCGCTCACCCCCCGGCAAAAATTTTTATAACCTGTTAGTCCTAAAGAAATACTAAAAAAAAATAAAAATCTATTTTATGTAAACATTTTTAGCATTTCTATCAGCTGTAAATTCCGAATACACACTGCTTGCAGAACCCCATTTTGAACCTTAAAACACAAATTTATTCGGGAAGGGTGGAGACCCTTAGACCCCTCCCCATGAATTCAGTACCAAAATTTCAGGATGTAAATGCAGGCGTCTACTCAAATCCCTATTATCCCACTGAATAGTTAAGTATTATGCACTATGCTGTGTTAATTTGTTTGCCAAGTTAGATGTATATGAACTACTAGCGAGTACATTATTTCTGGATATCTATGCATGTTAACATCAATTTACAGTGGAAACACATTACAACAACTGTGAACGGCAACAAAAACTGTCTTTGTAGCAGATTGTTGTTATATCAAAATAATTTCACATGTATGATCATTTTGACAGCAAGACAAATACTGGTGCGGTTAATCCTCTTTACCATACGGCACACTGTGAAAAAAAAATGATCCACTGTAACACATGAAGTTGTCCCCCAACCCCATTGTGAGAAAACCTCCCACCACCCCTGTGTACACTAGAGTCCTATCACAACACACTTTTCTAAAACACATATTTCATTAATTTGCTAACATACTTGGTTTGAAACAACGAATTTTAATAAGTACTCACCGTATTTTTTTTGCATATAATGCGATAATTTTTGCCGATTTCAGTGGTCCCAAATCACTATTCGCATTATATGCGGGGTCGCATTATATTGGTGCGCAAAAGGATAAATAATCCAGGGATCTGCCTACATGCCGTTTTTGCGCGACACAGTGTTATGGCTGGGAGGGAGGTACAGCGGAACCTCGTTAAGACGAAAATACGGCCATAACGACAGTATTTTTGTGCACTGTCAATTTCTGTATTAAATACAACATTCATTTAATACGAGAACATTTTCACGGTTGCGTACGTTATGACAGAAAAACGGCAATACGTATGCGGAATGCAACACGTAAACAACTCAGTGCGCTCGGAAGTGAACATCAAGAGTTGCGAGAAAGAATTGATTGTACGTGGCGTCCCGTACATCTGGTGGTGCGCTCTTGCTGCGAAACTCAGAAACGACAATCCTGACGGAGCAAGCATCACAGTGATACGCCGAGATCAATATTTTGCGCTGAGTCGACTCTTTATCAACACGTGTACACACAAAGAAAATTGCGCCACCTTTGTCTCCTTGTCCTGGCGGTAGCAGTCCTGCCCAACGCAACCATGTTATGTTTGCAAGTATTTATGAAACTTAGCATTCAGATGAGAATTATTTTCTTTCGTGCATACACAAAAAATTCTTTCTGTGATGTTTCGAAGTGCGTATACTGTGCCATTGTTTTAACGCGAGTATTAGTTTCACGTAAACAGATGAATAATCAACACGGCATCGTCATTCATCCACGAATGTTACCGTATACGTTAAGGTATAAATGTGAAACTTTTTTAATGTGTCTATAAGACATTGACATTACGTCGCTGAAAAAATATTTTGAAATGTTATTGGTTTTTTTTTTTTGTTGAGAGGTATGAATAGCGTGAACGTATATAAAATTTTGTTAAAATCGTTCCAGTGGTGCTTCTATTATAACCACGTTGACATAATGTAGGTGCAGTACATGCAAAGCCAGTCCTGACGCCAGCTAAGCAGACGTGGGCTACTAGCGTAGCGTAGGTCTGGCAATGGTGGCAACAACATTGACGTCACAGTGTCTGCATTCCAACCACCCCCTCCTCTAGACTTGCTTCCCATCCTCTTGTTTACCGTTACTGTTCTGCATCATTCCCTCCTCCGCTGCTTTCCGCCTCCCCTTACCCATCGTTTGCTCGCATGCTCTGCTCTCTAGAGCTTCTTTCATGCTGCCGGCTGCCAAACTACCTACCCGCACGGCCCGAGCCTTGGCGCACAGCATTCACTGTATCGCATTATATGGCCATGCAATTTTATTTTCCGATTTGAGTGGTTCAAAATTGCCATTCACACTATATGCGAGGTCGCATTATATGCGGAAAAATACGGTATTATGTAAGAGAAATCCTGTGGACAAAATATACATTTTTGTTTCTTCTGGAATAATTTTACAACATTCCAAGAGATCCTGGTTTCTGAGAGAAGTAGTTGCCTCATGATAATCACCAACAAAAGCAACTTTCACATTGTAACTAACGACAGTTGTTGCTTGCTTGTACTGTAGGGAAGGATGTCCCCAGGAATGACAGAAAACTTCCTCACCTCAGTACCGTCCTGTTCTTGCCAGTGAGCTTATCCGCAGAGTGGATGCTTTGAGTGTCCCAGTCTGACCAGAACACTCTGTTCTCGAACACAGTGAGACCAAATGGGTGTGGTACCTCGGAGCCTGTAACACCACCACCACCACCTTACCACACCTGCAGCACACCACAGTTCACACCACATTCTATTATAACGTTTCCTAAGTAACCTTTGTAATGCATCACCTATCTTCACTTCATGTTTGGTATTTTTTCCTCCAAACCATTTTTTTTATTTACTAGTCAAAGCTTTACACGTGATAATAGACAGATATTTTGATTGAAAAAGTTCAACCACCATGGAAGCTTAAAATATGTGAACACATTTCTAATTCACATGTAACACACAAAGACCACTAAACGTACCGTGGTGTTTTAAAAACTACTAATAATTACCGTACAGGAAACATAGTTTCTTCAATGTAAATAAGACAATAAATAAACACAAGAACTGCAAAGTTTGTTAAACATGCACGGTCAATTCTGCAATGTACTGACGAACAGAAGAATAGAGTACACTAATAGGAATCTGGCAAATAACGAATGACAACTGACTCAACAACTGTATGTTAAAGTACTAAATGTGCATATTGTATAATGGTTAATGAAGCTACAAATGTCCTGTCTTTAGAGTACATAGGTTGGACACAACTTAAGCCAGACTCTGCAAGTTAGCCAGTTACAAAGGACACAGGACCATCAGCTAGAGATTCCTCACCAATGAGCACGGTACGGCTGCTGCCGTCGAGGGAGGCATACTCAATAGCCTTGGTACCACCGTCGGCCCAGTAGAGGCGTCCTCTCTCGTGGTCGATGGCCAAGCCATTGGGCCAGGTGAGGTTGTTGGTGATGAAAGGTGCTCGCATAGAGCCGTCCATGCCTGCTCGCTCTATCTTGGGGACGCTACCCCAGTCGCTCCAGTACATGAAGCCACCTAAAATAGATCCCTCCCCTCAATAGGTAATTCAGTGCTCTACGTAGTCATAGTCTTTCATTACAGCATGAGTTTATATACAGCTATACTGCAAATACCAAAATATGTGCTGTTTCTGTTGAGTGAGCTAGACAGTAGAACACAAAATTCAACACATTATTTGTTTATATGTATTTGTACAAGTTCTTTAGAAGACTTCCTAATGAAGTACATGTGAGATAATAATTCCAGACACCTGTCCTTCCAGGAAACTACACATGTGTGGTGTACATGAGAGTACTGACATAGTGTCATGACAAGCAGTTAACCCTCTAGCCATACAGGGATAAAGAAGTCAGGGGGTATATTCACTAACCTGTATTCTGGATTCAGGATAAAGTTCTGCTATTTTGACAGCTGATGCAACCAATGTAACAGTCCTAAATATTGAGAAGGTCAAAGCCCTTTCTTATAGCTACTTGTATGCAGTATTTCAGGGTTGTACAATTGGTAAGAAGACATTAAATAGTCTCGAATATATAATTTATATAATGTCAAAATATGTTAACTTATATATAACATAAATATTGTACAATTGGACGGTGTTATGCATCAATAGACCAAACGCAAATTTATAGTTCGATACTGATAACTTAAAATTGGCGCATAGTCTACTGATGCATAACACCATCCAATTGTCTCCTTGTCACAAAAAAGGCAGAAACACTGTGTGACATGCCCACTTCCATTGACTTACCATTGAAAAATCATATGATGTATAACAGAAAAGTTAAATTATTATTTGAAATTTTAATATATAGATTTCGTAAGTCGTTGACATGACAGTCTGCGAAGATATGTGGGCACGAAATACGGAGGATCTAGTTGTGCATGCCAGCGCACCGCGCTTCTGCTTCAGATCGACGGATGTTTGCAAAAGTCGCGTTTTGCAGATCACATTTTTGTCATTCTGGCTAAGACGTTTTCTCGCTGAAAGCGATAGCAAAACCCGGTCCCTTGGTAAACGTCTTAACAGAGATTAACTTTATTTTGTCCCCTGTTGAAAAATATACGGTGCAGCCATTATTCGGGGTTTTTTAAATACTGCTTTAAGCCTTTCAAAATAATGGTGCGGCAATTATGCGATGGCAGCCATTATGAGAGTAAATACGGTATTTGTGTCATAGGCCGTACAGGAATATAAACAATACCCCGTAGATTAGATACATTAGTTTATTATATAAACACTTGTTATGCTTGAGATACTGTAATTAGTTTGAATAATAACTAAATAATTAAAATGAGGCTCAACATCAAATAACTCTATTAGCAGCAAAATAATGGAGCTTTTTAAGAACTGTTATCGTGCCAGTTTTATTTATTTATTTTTTGTGCTGAGCGAACCTATGTTTTCATGTTTTGAGCCGAACCGAATCGAACTAAGGCAAAAAAATTCGAACTGAACCGAACCGAACCTAATGCAAAAAATATTCTTTTGAACTCAAACGAACCCATGAAATAATATTTTTTGAACTAAGCTGCTACAAAGAAATAACCACACTATACATAAAATAAGAAAAAAATATGGGGATTATATTTCCTTTTTTAAGTTTTTTTTATTTAACTCTATTATAACTTTTAAAAGTAAAATTTGTATACACTACATAATCATAAAAAGTTGTCATGAAGGAAAACAAGTCTTTCTACATGGGCAGCACTAAGTGATCCTCTTCTAGATGTGACAACACTTCCAGCTTTTGAGAACAGTCTCTCACTGCTCGCAGATGTAGCAGAAATGGCTAAGAACTTTTTAGCTGCAACAAACAAATGTGGAAAATTGTCTGAATTTTGTCTCCACCTGATGCAAGGATTTTCTGTTCTTGTAGTTGTTGGCATCTTGATGTATTTGTCGATCTCATTCTCTAATGTGTTGGAAGCATACATACTTGTACTACTACTAGCTGAAACACATTTTTCAAATGCCTTCCAGAAAGAATATTGCTTTGCTTCGGGAAGCACTTTGGGTGATGAAGGGGATGATGATTGTGTGTCACCTTCTGTAACCTGCAGCTTAAGTTCTTTCG
>PNEQ01045985.1:12027-32697 GCA_003012365.1 Medauroidea extradentata
TCAAGTCTTGTAATGTACTTAGAACACTGCTAATGATTGGGATCATCATTGACAGAGTTGGACTACCTTCCTTACAAAGTTCTTGGGTGGCTTCTTCGATTGGGCGGAGGATTTCAACAAGCCCAATTGCAATATCCCATTCCTTCAAGTTCAGACACTCTAATTTGCCAGACTTAGCAAGTTCTGCTGACACTGCTGCCCGCTGCTCGACAAGGCTGGCCAGCATATAATACTCCGAATTCCACCTTGTTGCTACCATCGTTTTTAATTTTTTACAGGGCAAATTCAACTGCTCCTGAAATGATCTAAGTCTGGCTAAAGCTTGAGTGCTGGAGTTGTAGTGACCCACAATCAACCTGGCTTTCTTCAGCATTGGACTCAAGCTGGTCTGAGCGTTGTTGGCATCATGTACAGCTAGTTGTAGTGAATGAGCTGCACGTTAAATGTGTGTCCATTGTGTGTGCAGTATGGCTGAAGTCATATTTTTTGCATTGTCAGTCACTACAAAAATGGGCACTGTTGAAGGTATTTTCCAGTTGTCCAGCATACCTTCCACTTTAGCCTTGATATTCATTCCAGTGTGACTTCCAGGGAAGAAACTGCACTCTAATGTGAAATTTCTCAATGTGATATATATGGATCTTTAGCAGCAGATGTCCAGCAGTCCACTGTGACAGAAACAGAATGAATGCCCTTTCTGAAGTCTGCAATCAACATTTCTTTGACTTTTTGTTTCGTACTGTCGTAAAGCTCGGGTATGACACGCCGTGAAAATGTGTGTCTAGATGGCATCACATATCTGGGTTCAAGGAGGTGAACCAGATCTTTAAAGCCTTTGTCAATGACTACTGAAAAAGGCTGATAATCTGTGGCTATCATCACAGCAATCTGTTTCGTAATTGCTCTTGAACGAGCACTGTTTGAAGGTAAACAAGGGCTAAACATGGTGTTGAGGGTTTGTTGTTCTCTAGTATCTTTCACAGCAGATGCCTTAAGACTTTGGCTGGATTTTAAATATTCACTTTTTACTTGTGAATGCTTATCTACATGCCTAAGAAGTGTAGACGTAGTACCAGTAGGTGTACTCAACACCTGCTTGCAAGTTTTGCAAATGCCAACTTGCGAAAAATATTCCCACTGGTTCAAAGCTCTTAACATTTTCTACCCTTTTCTGCTGCTGACACTTTTCATTACTTACAAGATGCTCTCTCAAAGTTGTCAGTGGTATTCCGTACCAAAACATTGCATGTTTTGCACTTGGCAGCTCGTGTAAAAAAGTTCCACAAAACTAATCTGGTGCTTTTAATAGGTTGATCACAATGGTCTGTATTCTGCACGTGTGGGATACCTTCAAAATGTGATGAAGTTGAAGGAAATGATGTAATATTGCTAGAAGAAACGCTAACTGTTTGCTGGGCTGACGTACGCTGTCCATCAGGCAAAACTTTAGAAATCTTTCTGCTGTGGTTGTTGATCTGGATCATCCTCACATTTTTGCAGTTTGTTGAACCAACACCTCCGCTTACTCATCGCAGATAACGTATGATCTAATGAAAGTCAGAAAATATGTAGCAAGTGTACTGCGTGCTCAATGAAAAAACACAACAAACAAAACAACGGTGCACAACAGGCAGCCAAACGAGTTACGAATGTTGTAAAAAAAAACTTCACAGTAGGTACACCATACGGTGAAAAAATTACGTTAATATTACGTTTTATTAAGCAGTCTATATGAGTGTACAACATATAAATTTGGAAAAGTGAATCCCGTTAATTATCCATTACAATTAGTAACGAATTGTAATTCTTATAACAGTTTTTAAGTTTTATAGCAGATGCAACTGCAAATAACTAAAGTTGGTATTGGTAACCATTAAATCGCCACGCCGTGGCCGCCATATTGCGACCTTTGTCCATGCTGTGTTTACTTTTTACCGTGTTTATGTTTATGACCGACTGCAGAATTATATTCAATAAAGAATGAATTTAAAACACCAAGTAGCACAATACATTATGTCCGACTTCTTTTCATTTCATTTTTTTTCCTTACGTGTTTTTATCTGCTCGTATGAAAGGTAAGATAAATTAAGTTTGTGCAGGTAGAAAATTAGGCCAATTGGTCACGACGTAACCCGGTCACGACGTAACCCTATTTATTTTATGCCGTAAAATAAGGAAATGAATCGTGGATGTTTGAAGTGAAATTTACAAAATTTTAACTTGGTTCACGTACATAGGTACATTTGCCCGTTTCACAGTACGTGTACGCAGACGTAAATCTATTTCGGACACACAAACAAAGATCTTTTGCATTTCAAGATTGCGATGCTAATTATCTGGTACGTCGTAACATATTTCTTGCCCTTTTTTTTTACCAATTTGTGTCGTAGTACAAGCCTATCAGTTCGAAAAACATGTTTATCTAAATCTCGAACGTTCGGTTTTTCGAACATTTTCTGAGACGTTTCGAACCAAACCCTTATGTTCGGTTCGGTTCAGTTCGAAAATTCCGAACTTCGCCCAGCACTATTTATTTTACATAACCCAATAGACTCAGCTGATGAGCTGAAGCTCACTGAGTATAGGACTTGTCAATATGGTTACAGTTGTTATGAATTACATAGTTATGATTACATAATTATACTATATACAGTATATACATACAGTAGAGAAGTAGAAGATTAAAATAAAACATAGTAATAAAGAAAATATGATTTATAGATGATGGTATTGAGCATTAATTAAACATATATGACCATTGCACTGTGTAGGCCTATTCACTTAACAACCAATATTTATAATAAATATAATTCTCAAATTACCTACTAATATGCACTCTAGCCGAGCTTACAATCTATGTTACACGACATATCTCTAACCCTATTAACTATATACATAATTACACAATCTCAATTATACACATAATACACAATCATTCTAAAGATTGTGAATATGGACTACTCACATTAGCATATTTTATTTTGTTTTAAGTAACTCTCACAAAAGGCTCTGTATATATTCCTCTATTTCTTGAATACTGATTTTCAAATATATATTTATTTATTATGTCAAATTTATTTATATTAATTTCAGAAGTAACTTTTTAGGTAGATGGTTGTACATTTTTAGGCCAGAATAAATAGACTTTTTCCAAAGAGTGAGCTATTATGTTGGATTATCCTTAATTTGTGTGCGTTTCTTGTGTTGTGATTTTGCATGTCTTCATTTTTTATGTAGTTATTCAGATTTCGTTTTATTGATTTAAGTGAATGAATGGCATATTCAGAGTAGAATTTTTTTTTATTTGGTGAGCTTTAAAGTAGAGTCTACAGGAAGTTCTACGATCAACTCCAATTATAATGTGTATTGCTTTGTTTTGGATTTGAAAGATCTTCGTACCACTTGTAAAGTTTCCCAGAATTAAACACCATATATCTTTACAGAATGAAAATATGTGTAATATGTCATTTTTAGTGTTTTAGTATCTAATATCAATTTCAGAGCTCTCAGCAAGTAGCAGATGGACGATAGTTTGCCTTAAAGTTTTTTAATGTGTTCTGACCATGATAATCTTTCATCTAAATGTAACCCCAGAAACTTTACTGCTGTTGTTTCTTCGATGGGGCTATTGTTATATGTTTGCATAACTTGTTCTTTGGGTTTATTTAATTTGTTAAACTGTGCCTTATCAACCCAATGTCTTTATGGCAGTTTTAGAAATATTTCTGAGTGTATTCATATTACTTTCTCTTAATATGAGACTAGTGTCATCTGCAAACAGTGTTAGAGTCCCTAATTTAATATTTTCTGGCAGGTCGTTTATGTATATGAGGAATAGAAGTGGTCCCAATATACTTCCTTGAGGGACCCCAGGTTTTATAAGTCCCCATTTTGATGTAGTTTTCGTACTGTCACTGTTTATATCAACAATTTGCTTTCTGTTACAAAGGTAGGATTTAAATAGATTTAAATAGATTGTGCCAGTTAAATGTAGGTTACTTAAGTTTCTGTAAAAGAATGGTATGGTCAACGAGGTCAAAGGCTTTTGAGAGGTCACAGAAAATGCCATATGCTGGTTCACCTTGATTCAGTGCTTCTATAATTGACTTTGTTAGTTGAAAAACTGCAGTCATTGTAGATTTGTTTTTCTGAAATCCACTTTGTTCTTTGCAGATTATGTTGTTTCTGTCAAGGAATTGAGTTAGTCTGTTATGAAGAATTCTTTCAAAAATTTTTGAGAAAGCTGGTAGTAAGCTAATAGGCCTACAGTTTTCTAACTTACATTTGTCTCCCTTTTTAAATATTGGTAACACTATAGCAACTTTAAGCCTGTTAGGAAAGCATCCTTGTTCAAATGATTGATTTATTAACATTTTGAGAGGTTGTAGTATAGGCCTATGTTTATCACAGGATTTGAGTAAGGAATTTGACAAACCATGTATATCAAGGGTTTTCTTATTTTTTAGTCCTGAGATTATTTTATAGATTTCCTTTTCAGTTGTCGGATACAGGATGAGTTGGTATAGGCTGTTCACTGTAAACTGAACACTCAGCAGAACTTGTAATTAACTAAAAATATGTTTTATTGGGCCAATATATGTTAACTATTGAGAATGTTGAAACGTTTACACTGGTTTTTAGTTACATGGAAATTTTCATTTTAAAAATAGTAAAGGTGGCTGGAAAACGGTTGAAAATAGTAAAGGTGGCTGGAAAACGGTAGAAAGAAAATTGTATGCAATGCTCACTTTATCGTGAACGGCCTATACTGATGCACAAGTGATCTATTGTTTTGATAGTACACATTTGGAGAAGAGTGGCCTGGGTTTAGTTTAGTGCTAATATTGACATAGTGTTTATTGAATGAGTGTTCAATTTTATTTTGAGATGTGATTATTTTATCATCTATTTTCATTTTTACATTCTGATCACTTCTAGGAGCACTGTTCCCTATTGCATTGTTAACTACAGTAAAACCTCGTTAATTCGAACTCGGTTAATTCGAAATGCTATACAAATCGAAGCCATCGCTCGGTCCCGAACGTGAGGATAGGATTTCACATGCTAAGGAGTTTTGTTAATTCGAAATTCGGTTAATTTGTAATTCGAAGCTTTTTTCTGGCCCAAACAGGGATCAAGTCCTAGTAATTCGAAGTCATTTTGATTCAGAAGTCAGTAAAACGTGCACAATCTAAGAATAATGCTGCATCGTGTGGCTTTGTACAGCCCTGGCTTTGTTTCCGTTACCGCGCCTGCCCGTGTCGCGCTGACCTTGAGGCTTCCTTGCTGTCTGCTTGCGCACGGCACTCGAGTTCGAATGTGTGTGTGTGTGATGCGCGCAAAGAGAGAGGAAAAGAAGAAGGGAAGGCAGGAACGGCACAGCGTAGGACAGACTGCGGCTGTGTGATGTGATGATCACGTGATTTTTGTGCTTTCCTCCCGCACTGTCTGTGAGCTAGATACAGTTACGGTAAGACATGTGTGCATGTGCCACGAGTCTGGAGTATTTCATTGGCCAGGGAGAAGCGGGTAGAATGAGTGAAGGAGAGGATGAGGAAGATGGTAGCTCATCATTTCTCCCCCCCCTGCCAATCTTGTAGAGCGAGCTGGTTTATTTATAGAACTTCTCCACTGCCCTTCCCCCCGCCTAACTAGCCTCATACCAAGCAGATGCCAGAGTTGCGTCATTCTGCACGTGCCTCCTATACCCTATCCATTCTATGGTTGCAGCTAATTCAGTCAAGTGAATGACAATAACATTTTTGCACAGCATAATTGTCATTTTAATTATTGAAAAATACAAGTAAAGTTTGTAACGGCACAATCACAATGTTAGGAATGAAGACATAATTCAATTGCTTTGATTTACTTCGTTAGAAATTTTTATTTCTGCTGCAACCTTAGAGTGGACGGAGTATAGTCCTTGTTCTCTTCTACCTCCCTCCCCCCTTCCCACTTTCAGGCGTGAGTCGCCAGTCAACAATGCAGCTTCTAGGAGAATACGGCCAGCAGAGTGGCAGGCAAAAAAAGCACAGGTTTGTTTCCGTGTTCGGCTGGTGTCCTGTAACTGGCAACTCGTGGGACAAGAGAAAAGATAGCAGTCAAGGTCGCAGTGTCTGCTGCCTCCTGTGCTACGTTGCCATGTTGTGTGCACTGCACTGATGCCATGCAACTGTCTGGCTGGCTGCACTGCCTGTCACGGTTTATCACTCAACATCTTATCACTTACAATAATATTTAACTAACACGGCATCTGATTTTTCCTTGGAAAAACTAATGTTAAAATAACTTTGCACTTGCGAAAATGACTCGACGACTATGTTTAAAAATTTTCTTTTGGGAGGAGAGTTAGTCATAATTACTATTTCGGGTGTGTTACATTGTTCATGAAATAATTTCACTGGCAAAACGTCACGTATTCCTCCCAAAAGCTACTGGAAAATCCCTTTGCACTTGTAAAAATGACTCGGTGCGAAATATTTAAAAATTTTTTTCTGGGGTGGTAAAATTTACCGTTTTGGGCTAAAAATTCTTCAAGATATCTGTAAAATTCTTCCGCCTCTTAGAGATCCAAAACCATGCATTTATAAATTACCGTATTTGCTGACGTATAAGATTAACTTTTGTTTTACAAGTGTCCCTGCGCCGTTTTTTTACCACGCATCGCAGCTAGCGTCGTTTGGCGATCTATACAACTGGAGCGCGTGCCGAGATCCTTTGTCTCGCCAACACATTGCTCTCGGGTGACAACAACATACAGGAATGCGATGACTTTGCAAGCAGCTGCTGCAGCCCGGCGTTGGCATGTGGCGTGCAGCCGGGAACTGAAGATGTCGCCGGCTACGTGTTACCGTCGCTGTGCATTTCCTTGGCTCTTAGGCGCCCTGAGGGCAGTAGTGCTCATGTTATTGGTTTCTGTATCTCCTATGATATTTATAAAACGGTAATAAATGCATTACAAATATTTAAACAAGATATTCATGTTTCTGGCAAAGGAAAAAAAATTTTTTTCTGCCAGGTATTTCAAAATTAATAATTTTTTTTTCAAGAGTTTGTACCTTAAAAACAATGACTCGTCTTATGTGCGGGGTCGTCCTATATGCCGGCAAATACGGCAGTAATAACAATCACATGCTGTGGCAAAGGCGACGCGTGGCAGACATCGAGAGCTGGAACAGGGATGGGGAAGCGCAGAGTTGCTGACAGCCTAGTGGACGTGATGCGCGTTACTTGCAGTACAGTGCTCGCCAAGAAAAACCAAGCGTACGACAACCAAAAAAAATGCAACAATTTTTTTGGTCCAGTTACTTCATACTACTATTCCCTTTTTCAATTTGAATGCTTAACAGTTCTCGAAGACTACCGTAAAAATGGGTGTAGAAACACCGACTTTGTACCTTAAAAAAAAATAAATAAATAAATAAAAATAAAAAAAATAATAAAATAAAAAAAAACCTTTGAAATTCGCTAATTCGAAGTACCAAAATTTTGGTCCCGAGCACTTCGAATTAACAAGGTTTTACTGTATTTAGTATTTTCCATATTTCCTCTGGTTTATTTATATCTTTTTTATCTTCTCACTCATATACTTCTTCTTAGCGGCCTTCACTATCTTACGGTACGTTCTCTTGTAGTTATTATAGTACTCAGTAAACTTTGGATCTACTGTTAGTTTACTTGTTTTATATAATTCTTTGAGTTTCCTACTAGAATTAATGATTCCTTGGCTAATCCACTCAGGTCTCATTTTGGGACATCTAAAGTTTGATTTATGTTGAGTAGTGTATGGGAAGGATTCTTCGAAGTACAGTAAAAGGATTTTAAGAATATATTATAGTTTGTGTTTACATGATTTATGTTATTGATATCCTCCAAATTCTCAAGAGCTAATTTGTAATTAAAGTTACTGTGGTTTCAGAAGTGTAATTTCTTACTTTCTATAGGGTGACTTTTGTTTTAATGTTATTGAAGTTTTCAAAAATGACTTCAGTTAGTTGTGCATAATGGTCTGTCAGGCCTGGATCTACATTAGTACCTGTCAGTTGCATGCTACAGTGGCTAATTACATAGTCTATTGCAGTGGCATTGTTTGATCTATAATGTGTGTATTCCTTAAATTTATTTTCTAAGTTGTAGGTACTGAGTAAGTTTATAAGTTGCTGTTTTTCATTACTATCTACACTAAAATCTATGTTGAGGTCACCACACATAATAATTTTTTCAGTCATATTATTTTTATAGACTTGTGCTAGTAATTGCTCAAGTTTAATGAGGAATTTTTTTACATTATCTTTGAGTGGTCTGTATAATGATATAATTAATACATACATAGTTCTTGGGGAGTACATGAAAGTAAACAAAGCCATATGGGATTTGAGACATTGGTTTAAACAACCACCTACGTATATTTAAAAAAATACTATGATTTGTTTGTATCTCATTTACATATTTGACAATGGTGCATGTGAAGTGAATTATGTGTCAGTTTCCTCAGAGATTATATAACAGGTCTACTAAATTGCAGTCTAACCAAACTTCTACGAACTCAGACACCAAAATCCAAAGAGAGACTAGTACGTTAAAATCACGCCTTGTCGCTACTGTTACTACTTATTTGTTCTGTGCTGCCGTTGTTCTGATTGTTCCAGCACGTCGCGTGGGTGTAGTTACTGAAAAGTGGAAAACAATGAAAACTAACTGTGCAACGTATAGGCAGTGTCACCAGGACAATCTCTGTGTTTTGTAAAATATTTGTGAGAAAATACTGAGGGGCGAAATGGAATCGTGCTTGGTAGCTGAAAAGACGGCAGACATTTTCAGCATCGGGCAGAATACAGTTCTAAAGTAAGTACAGTTTACCTAATTATTTTATTGTACAAAACTTAGGCATGTTTATGGCAAAATGTATATTTTCATTATATTTTCATGACCTCTCGTTTAGCAATTTGTAGTAAAATAATGTTGCCAAATAGAGGTTTCACATATTTTGACCTAACATTTTCTTTAAGCATGAGTATAATAATTTAATGAAGGTGTAAATAACATGATTCAGCAAACAAGTACAGTGGAACCTCTATCTACTGAACCCCCATGTATTGAATGTCTGCATCTGCGGAACACTTTCTGTGGTCCCATTTCTTATTTGTCTGCATTTAAAGTCCACATCCATTGAATATCTGGACGTACTGAAATTTTTTGTCAGTCCCCTGAGAAACGATGGATAGAGGTTCAACTAGTTAAAAAATGTCATGTCAAAAAACAAATGTCTCATTATTTTTTAAAAACTGATAAATGTAAACATTGACATGTCACTTTGCTTTGCAATTCCCTTTTAATAGGTTATGGAATGTAAACAAAATTTGGACAGTTGTTAAAATCACATGGTGCCACATGAATACAGCAAAATCTATTTTCGTGGATTAACACTTGTGCACAAATAACTCCTAGAACTGTCAAAAAGTACAACTTTATCCTGAATACAGAGTAGTTTGGATCTTCTCAGTCTTTCCTTAAGTCTTCTTCCATAGTACCGTAACTTCAGCATTCTCCTCCATATCCTCTCACTGCTCATTCTGTTATCATGCCCATACCAACTATTCACGCTTCCTCTACAATATCTGGCTTCCCTGGATCTTAACTGTTTCTCGTACTTCAGTCCTCGGCTTGGCTCTTCTGGTGACAGCCATCATACTCCTACCAAACCTCATGC
This sequence comes from Medauroidea extradentata, assembly GCA_003012365.1. Lineage (NCBI taxonomy): Eukaryota > Metazoa > Arthropoda > Insecta > Phasmatodea > Phasmatidae > Medauroidea > Medauroidea extradentata. The sequence goes on from PNEQ01045985.1 coordinate 21,737, forward strand.
CTAACGTCTCCATTTTTCTTTCTGTTCTTTTGTTCAAAACCTAAGTTTCTGCTCCATATGTTTCAATGGGCACGAAGTATGGCCTGTACAACACTTACTTGTACTTCAGTGATACTTCCCTCTTACATCAATAGAGAGCACCACCTTGCCGTCCTCTCCTTACTACTTCCTTCCTGCTTCCTTCTTTACTGTCCAACACACTACCAAGGTATTTAAAGCTATCCACCTGGTTCAGGTCCACTCCACTTATTTTTACTTTCTTCTTTGCTCTGTTACCTTTTCTTGTGACAACTATCACTTCATTCTTTTTGGCAATGAACTTCATCCCACTTCATCTGCCCAAACATCTAGCAGAATCTGTACTTCATCCTCTTTTTCGCCTTGTACCATTACATTGTATGCAAACAATTATGTGCCCATATCGTTTCCTGTACATTCTACTTTTTGGCTGAAGTGACAATCATCATATAGTTACAAATAGTAACTCTATAAAATGTGTATTTCATTGTGTGAACCTGAAAATGGATGCACAAATTGCTGCCTCCTCAAACCCAGTACAGTGGAAGCCCGCTACTACGAGTACGGGATATTACGAGACGTTTGTAATTACGAGTGTTTTGTAATACACCATCAATTTGTGTATGCAGTTTAATATATAAATGTTCGGTATTTACAAGTGGTATCGTCATGAGCACTTTCGTAGATATGGGAGATTTACAAGCAACAATCATCAACATACCGCGCAAAATGATTTCTTTAAAATTATAGGTAAACATAATAAACACAAGCGCACGAGATAATCATCTCTCATCAGCTTAGCATGGCAGAGTGAACAATGTGAGATACAACAACTGTGGAAATGCAGTTGCATCTGGCAACACTGCCGTGACTTGCTCGACCTCAATTGTTATGGACGCCATCTTGGTACAGCGCGAAAGCAAATGTGGCCCGTGGACTGAATACACAGCATTGCTTGCGTCCATCTTGGTTTTATTACGATAAGGATCGGCATTGTAGAATCAGTTTCACACTCACTATCTTTTTTTTTGTATATTATACTGCAAGAAGTTAAAAAGTTACGTTTATGTAACTCAACCTGCTAGAGTTGTTTGTACAGCACGTTAGATTTGTCCGATCATGGCAACACACCAAAAGCAAACTTCATTTGGAACACTTTTTGAACGCCTGGACTTGAAGGTTTACACTACCGAGCGTAACCCGAGTAAGTTAATAAACTTCTTGTGTCGTGTTTTTATACATTACGTGTTCTGATTTATTAACCAGGGTGGCTACAAACTGTTAGGAATATAATTCTCTGACTTTACCCTGACTTTTCCCACCCAAATTGAAAATTTTCCCTACCCTAATAAATTTTTTTTAACCCAATTTTATGCTTTATAAAATAAATCACTTTTTCTTTGTCCAATTCAATGCACTTTGCACATAGTACAAGTTTTAATGTACTACTAATATAACATTTATGTTGTTTCTAAACCATTCTTGCAATGGGCCAAGTTGAAAATCAAATACATATTATGGATATACGCCATAGCAGCAAACTGTGAGTCAAAGAAAACCACACAATACATGCAGACAAACAGAAAAGTAAACAACCGAAAGCATCCTTTTGCTTGTCAGCATGTATTATCCTGTTGTGTGTGACAAACCATTTGCTGCAATTACATATGTCCAAAATACTTCTACGACTTGTAATATTTGCATGAAAAATACATGCCTCAGTAAACATTGATTGCATAGTAAACACACCAACAACATATTTTGTGTGCTCTATTTTTGCAAGTTTATTAAGTATGCCTATAATAATATAAAAATTTGAACTGAAAGTTACAACTCTTAAGTACATTTTGATGGTAAGAAATTTACAGTCATACCTAACTTATGGCTTCTCACAATCGACAAATTAAAAGGCCTACTACATGAATAAAATATTTGTTTAAAAACTTCTTACCTCAGGAAACACAGATTCATTACATAGTTTACACAATGTAAACAATATACTTTGCGTACTCTAATCCTGCATATTGAAATAAAATAATTAAATAAAAATTACAACAGACAGTTGCAACTAAAGTAATTAATTGAAATTGATGTCAAAAATTCAGAGTAATACAATTGTTACATTGGGAAAATAAATTTACAAATTCATGCAGTACACAATTAAATTATTTGTGGAGTAAATTCTCATCCGATAATAAACATATTTCACGATTACTTACTACCTACAATCAAAAAGCCCAGTACTATACAAGATTACACAAAAAAAATTCCTTGGAAAAATTTAATTTTATGAGTATTGTAGAGGTACTCACTGAGAGATCCTGTGAAGTGTGCTTGCCATAAGCATGTAAAGCAGTACTTTAATCAGATTTTATGTAACTCTACAACCTCCTAGCTCCCATCCCCCCCCCCCTCAGAGGGGTTCCTCTTCTATCTCCAGCCATGTTAAGTTCATCCCCCTTGACACCTCAACTATCTTATTCACAAGCAAGCACACACTGTTGCTCTAAAAATAGAATTCCGCCCGCCCTTTCTACCATCCCTTCTTGCCAATAGGCGACTGTGTGTTACAAATTAAAGTTGATGATAACAACAAGAAAGAAAGAAAACAGCATGGGAGGATGCAAGTGTTTGCTTTCTCATGTTTCATGTTGCTGTATCATTTTACAAGCCATAGCTGCTTTTCACACTAACAGAGATTAGCGCACGTAAAAAAAAAAAACGCCGTCATGTTATCAGTCAGCCTTCGGAATCAGAAGGAAGCATCTGAGGGAGGGGAGGGGGGCCTGAGAGAAAGACAAGAGACGTGCACCTAAAAAAAAAGCCGAAGGCCACACGTTATCAGCCTTCTGCATCAGCAGGAAGCGTGGAGCAGTAAACAACTGAATAGATTACGGATAAAAGTGGCGTATGTGACGCAGCGGGCCCAGCTACTTATGGCTTTCTTCCCCGGGATTATGGTACTGTGATGTCCGATGAAAGGCACCAGACGCATCTTCACGCTTGCCAGTCCGCGCTGCTCCATTCATGTAGGCCTCATTTTAACTATTGCTTTTCGATTTCCAAAAACGGAGATGGGGCGGGGAATTTTCCCTGACTATTCCCTGACCTTTTCAGGCCACTAAAATTCCCTGGCTATTCCCGGTTTTCCTGGTTTTCCCACCCTGTCGCCACCCTGTTAACGATAGGTTTTCATTTTAGCGATAAATTATGTTGGAATGGATAAATAAACTGTTTTCTTACTAAAAACAGTTATTGTCACTTTGAATACTTGACAACGTGGGTAATATGGAACAGCCGCCCGCGTATTTTGTTAGTCCAATCATAAGATCTTATTGGTGCAGCGTTGTTCATTTCAGCCAATCACAACTGAGCTGGCAGTGCTGTTCGTTTTAGTTACCGCGTCGCTAGACGTCCATTTTTGTTTTGTTTACCTTACGCTTTGCCCTGCTGTAGTGAGTGAAAATGATAATAAAGAGCTAATGGAGATCAAGAAATAAATAAAATTATTGAATGTTATGCCTAATAAACACATGCCTATCATTATTGGTAGTCTTGTTTTATAATAGCAGAGATACTAGCCAAGGTAAATTGTACTGTTTTTATTCCTATCCCACACACGTCAATAACCTAGAAAATTGTTTGTTAATATAAACATTCGGTTCTTACGACAACTTGTAATCATGACAATTTTTGGTGCTGTTACAAACTCTTGTAGTAACGGGATTCCACTGTATTCGTAAAATCAATGTCATACTGTAGGAAGCAGACATTAGCTAAAGTACACTGGCCTCATAAGCATGAAAGTTTATAAAGGCAGCGAGTAGTAATTCAACATAAACAATGTAATAAATAAAACCTATGCTCTAAATAGCTGACAAATTGCAAGACAGTTTACCTTCAACTTCATTAAAGTATATATTAATTGCAAAAACAATTTGAGTGTGCAGCGTTAACTTGACGCCTTACAGTAGTTCATTAGTATGGGAATTAGAGTGTACATGATCTTGTCTTGACGTAAGCGAGCTGTCTTGTATCAGAATAGAACCAAGATAAATGAACTCTGAAATAACAAAAACAGTGATGTAACAAAAGGTTTTAGGGACCTAAAAATATTACTAGTGCTTGTATTATACATGTATTCCTTTGTAGATACTCTTAAACGTTCTGTGGGGTAAGGTGGGAGGAAAGTTAAAATCTGCTGTAAACTTTGGCTGCAGTAGTGACTGAATTGAGCACCCGCAGCCGAACGAGTGATGCTGAATAGCGTAGCAAGTTTGTGTCAAGATCCTTCCTCAAGACCTGGCAGGAGAATGAGCATCTAGGTGCCTAGTGTACACAGCGAGGCGGAGGACAGCACGGGAACTAATGAAGATCATGTTTCACTGCTTCAACAGAATGTGTCACCGTGTAGTGTGCTCTACCAACTATTTCTAATATCAATAGAGTGCAGTGATACAAGCATAATTGTATTATTAAGCAGAATTCCTAGAATACAATTACTACGGAATGTCTTGCTGATGCTTAAAGAAAGCTTGAACGCCAATAGTTTTAGCGAGCAGTAATCAGTTTCATCTCAGAATACTAGCTACAACGGACGCCACTTGCAAATTTTACCGTCTTATGTTTTATCAGTTTTCATTGTGATTTGTAGTTTTGCATTTTTCTAAATTTTGTTGGAAGAGTGGGAGGGAGATGGAAAGATAGAAGGTGTTGCATGTTACTCATCACTATTCACGTATGCCTGTGTTGCATGTGCGGTCTAATTCACCAGGCACACGACACCAGCCATTTTTTTTTTTGTTTGCAGCTTACCAACAGACGATAACTGCAGTAACTTATTACTGTTTGTTGACAAAACATATTTTTTAAATGCCTTAAAATTCAAACAAAATACTTCTAATATGAGTAAACAGAATTTAACTTTTATTTGTCCTAGAGTATCAAATAAATATAAAGTTGGATTTAATGAAAGATAAATTTACTAGTGAACATTTTCTGGCCCAAAACATTTTATTAAACATCGGTTCTACTGCACTCTCCTGAGCTCCACTACTGAATAGAGACAACACACAGACCATCCCTACAGCAGGACATGAGGAGCCATGGTACAGTGGAAGACTGAACTATAATTATCTGCTTACAGTCTGACCACCACAACAGCAAGAGGGAGAACATACCTATGGGGTCAACAGCAATGTCCCGAGGTTTGTCCAGTCCATCCCACACCAGCAGTCCCCTCATGCTACCATCCAGGTTCGACACCTCTATGCGATTGGTGCCTGCGTCAGTCCAGTACAGCTTCGACGTCACCCAGTCCACTGCCAGGCCTGCTGGAGACTCTGCAATGTACAAGTTAAGACTTAAATTTAAAATTTAAAAACCCCTGGCTCACAGGATACTAAATTTCAAATTGATCAGACCATCAGAATTGCTCACACTCACTAAAAAAAAATAGAAAAGAGCTGATGATATTCAAATGGCTGAACAGATTTCTTAGAATCATAGCTAAGAACACTCTCTATCAGGCCAGCTTTCGAACAAAAAAAACTGCATCAAAATTGGTCCATTCGTTTAGAAGCTACGATGCCACAGACAGACACGTAATCAGGTAATGTTTTGGTAGATCTTGGTGCCGTCTGTGAACGTTTAAAAAAAACTGCCAATCTATCTTTGCACAAACTTATCATGCTGATTTTTAATAACGATTTCTCATGCTTCGCGAAAATGCTGATAGATTGGCTGCAAGTCCGTACTTGAAGTGGAGTAAACAACATTAATTAAGGTATCCAGAGTTTCTGTAGCATTTACGAGGTTTGATTTTGAAAGCGGCTGCAATGCGTCCTCTTCGTCTGTGTCTTGCTCCGCTGTAGTGTAGACTACAGAACATCTTGTGCTATCTCTTCATCCGTCAGCATTTGGTATCCCGCATCACCTTCGTCCGCATCTAACCACTCAGACACATCGACGTCTGGGGGGCCTGTCTCACCTCCAGCCTGCAATATGCACTGGTAGTCACCAACTTCAAACCCATGAAAATCAGGCTCCACATTATGCCAAACAAGTTTTTTTCCACCCATTCATCAGTGTGCAGGTCTTGATTTCGCTCCATGCAGATGCTCAGTTATAGATTGCAGACCTAATGCTGTACTTTTTGATGTTCTGAAGTGTTCTTTATCTTGTGGTTCTTCCAGCACCACAATCACTTCATCAAGAAATATTATTGTACAATCTTTTGGACGCTAAACAAATACCCTGGTTCATGGGTTGGATAAGAGAGGTGGTGTTTGAAAGCAATAATAGGCATTTAATTTTCACATCTCGGCTGTACTTTGTCGCCACATCGGGATGGGATGGAGCATTGTCCAACAATAGCAAAGCTTTGACATCATCAGGAGCAATTCCTAAAATTTCCGTCTGGAATTTACGCACTTCCAGTACAAACTGATTCTGAAACGAGTCCTCTGTGATTCTGTACATGAACCAAGCATTTTTTAAGCTTACGTAATGCACAGGTAGATTGTTCATTATGTCCTTCCTTCAGTTTACGAGGTCGGCGTGCTTTTCCTACAACTACAGATTTTAGACGATGACTATCATCGGCATTGGCACATAGTAAAGCAGACAGCCTCTCTTTACTCAGTTTCCGCCCTAGTGCAGTACCCTCATGCTTAAAAGCTTATATACTTTCTGGAAGGGAATGCCAAAAGAGGCCTGTCTCGTCAGCATTGTAAGGCTGTGCCTACGTCTAATTTTCATCCTCAATTATAGTGTGGAAGTCGTTTCTTGAATGGTTCAACACTGTCTGTATCGGCACTCAATGATTCTCCAAACATTCGTGTATTGACGATGCAGTGCCGTTGCTGGGAAACGCCATAACCAACCATCACTATATTTGAACTGTATGTTCCTTTCTGTCGGCCGTAGCATACGGACGTGTTTTGTGTGTACTCCCGCGGAGAGTGCTAAGTAGCTCACGCTGTCCGGCAGTTACAACAGAGGCAAGAATCTGCATGATAAGCGGCATGCGGCGTCGTGGCGAGGTGTCGCGGACGGCACGCCCGATGTAATGTTGTCCCCAAGCGGGATGGCCCAAATGTCTGCGCGCTAGGTAAATATGCCATCTTAAGACAGTGAGATTAAGGTAAGTTTGGTGTACTCTTTGAACTACACCTTGCGAAGCTGGACTTAGATTAGATTAGAATAGACATTAATTGTATTGTGTATATTTAGCCAAAACGTATGTTTCAACTCAGCTTAAATAGACTAACTGCAAGAAGGAGTGTGTAGTTGTAGTGTGCAATTTGTGATGAACTTGTTATTAACAAGAGTACAGACGCACCATGGTGGCAAAAGGAAGTCCTTTTAAGAGTCTAAAGGTAACTCTACTAGACAAGATGTCTCTTAGTAGGAATATGAATCTAAAGCCTCTCAGTGAGAGAAAAGAAGATTTTAGGACTCTGTTGGGATTTGGCAATGTCCCTAAGAAGACCGCAGAGAAGGCAGTCGCAAACTTGACGAACCCCGACTTCAACTGGGAGGGACAAATTAAATCCAAAACTGAGAAGAAGTGGCTCCAGAAGATCTGGTACACTATTTCATGTGAACCAAAAGAACTGGTAGATTCATGGCTTCGAGAAGTTTATGAAGAAGAGGGAACTGATGGAGTGCAAAGTAGCTTAGCCTCTAGAGGAAATGATGCCAGCGAAACCGAAGTGATAAAGATACAGACTCTGAAAAATCATCCTCCGATTCAGGGGAAGATGACACGGATCTTCGACAGACCTTAAAAGAATCCAAAAGATTTACTCGAGCCACCACAAAAGAAAAGGATGTTAAATCTGCAACGAAGAAGGACACAATCAGTAAAGGCAAATCAACAGAGGACTTTGAAAAACAATGTGGATCCCAATATAACTCTGATCCAAAAATCAAAAGAAAGCTGCTGCTTAGGCAAAATATCCAGCAAATGGACAGGGAAAGTGTGGGTACTACTAGCGAGTGGATTAAGGAAATAGAGGAGCATGTTGGTGAAATACATTCTTCAGCAGGCTCATTGGTAAGGCAACTGACTGACTACTGCCTTAGTTCAAGCTCCAAAATCAATAAAACACAAGCAGAGTGGATAGTGCCAAAGATCATAGAACTTGATGGAATGATCAACCATATTCTGATCGAAAATTCCAAGTTGGTAGGTTTAGTCAAGGGATTGGAATACAGTGTTAAAGACCCAAGTAAACAACAGCACCAAGATGGCGCCCATAATATGACCTATGCCCAGATTGTTGGAGGTACCAGTGGAAAGAAAGAGGTAAGGCTTAAACCTGCCAAGAAAGTGGTCCTCGTTTATCCAGAAAAGGAAGGAGTTTCTAGCAAGGAAACAAGGAAAATTGTACAAACTTTAATTGACCCTAAAAGTGAAGGACTCAAGATACGGAATTTTAGGGAAATAAAAAATGGAGTGATAATGATTGAGGCAGGAGATGCTGAAACACTTAAAGTCATCAAAGGCCAGACCAGCAAAATAAAGGAGTTAGGACTGAAATTGGAGTCACCCAGAAAACGAGGTCCGAAAGTGGTGATATACGATGTACCTAGGAGAGAAGACAATAAGGACCTTCTAGAGACTATACATGGTCAAAATTTCAAAGATACAGAGGTGACACTTGATGACTTCAAAAGCAAGGTAGAGGTCAGTCACAGGACTGGTAAGAGGTCGAATGAAGACTATGTAAATGTAGTACTAGAGTGTACTTATGACATAAGAAATACAATGATTAAGCAGGAAAGAATGTATATTGGGTTTCATTCCTGTAATGTGAGAGACTACCTAGTGCCAACAATGTGCTACAAGTGCCAAAGATATGGTCACCTTGCTGCGAAGTGTAGTTCAGAGCAGTGTTGCTCACAATGTGGTAAAGAAGGGCACAAATTTGCAGATTGCCCAAATAAAAATAAAGGTGATAAATGTGCCAACTGTATAAGGAACAAAAAGGCATTTGAGCACCGAGTTGACACCAGGGAATGCCCGGCCTATGAGCGAGCCATCAATGTGGAAGCATCAAGAATTGATTATGGCTTTTAGGATGATGAACCATCAATTGAGGTGTGGTCAGATCAATTTACAACGATCTGCAGTGGCGACCTCTGAGCTTAACAGAGTGGTGATTGAGCAAAATGTAGATTTGGTACTGTTCCAAGAGCCATATGCTCCCTTTGGTAAAGTGGTAGGGCTTATGGGCGATGTGTTTACAATCGGTGAGAATGTCCAAGCTGGAGTATTAAGGACAAACAATATGATAGATGTGACTATGATCAGCAGTGTATCTAATACACACCATGTGTGTGTGCAGATTACAACTCCATCCCTCCAGCTGTGGATGGTGTCCTCATACTTCCAGTACATGGATAATACCAGGGATCATCTAGACAGATGGGATGTTATTATTGATCTACTACATGGAAAACCACTGGTCATCTGTGGTGATGTTAATGCTAAGTCAGAACTATGGCACTCCCTTACAACAGACAATGCAGGGGAAGAACTAAATGAGTACATTTTAGCTCAGGAACTTCATGTACAGAACCTAGAAGGACACCTACCAACATATGTGTCTCCAGCTCATGGAACAGAGTCAAATATTGATGTAACTATTACAAATAATAAAGCACATGGAATGGTACATGAATGGAGAGTCACTGAGGACTCATCGAGTGACCACAGGTTCATAATATTTGAGGTAACGGGTGAGAGACGACAGCAAATTGCCAATGTAGCTGACCAGCAGGATGAAATCAGGTATGTACACAAAAATGCAAATTGGAGGCAGTTTGACCTTGTCCTGTTGAATAAGCTAGAAATGGAAGAAGCCAACCTCAAAGCAGTAGACCTTGAAACTAGAGCAGAAGCCATCACAAGAGTCATCAAAAGTACGTGTGACCAAGTGCTGAAAAAGACTCAATGTGGACTCCCATATATGTCTTGGTGGGACAAAGAACTTGAAGAGGAAAGAGGCAGAGTTCGGAGGCAAGGAAACGACTTCATAGACTCCGTGGAGAAGAAAGAGAGAGGATGGCAGCTGAATATAAGGTTCTCAAGCAGGCTTACTTCAACAGGGTAAGACACAAGAAAAGAGAGTCCTGGACAAAATTTGTGTCTCAGAAAGGCAATGAAGATCCCTTTGGTGTAGTGTACAAGGTCTTTTCTGGTAAATTAAAAAGGACAATGCCTCCGCCCTGCCTTAAAGAAAATGGAGTACCACTAAACGACATGAGCCTAAGCATGAGACTGCTAATTAACACTCTGTTACCGGATGACTCCCGAACCGATGATACTGAGGAGCATGCCAGCAAAAGGTGGGAAATGTTAGAGCTACCAGATACAGAACATTCACCAGAATTCACTCCAGAAGAATTGAAGGTTACAGGTTAAAGAATGGCAAGGTTCCTGGACATGATGGTCTTGGTGCAGAAATCATTAAGAGATGCTACTCACGAATCAAGACTCATCTACTGAACCTGTACAACGACTTACTCCAGGCTGGCATGTTCCCAAGGATATGGAAAAAGGGCATTGTGAGGATCCTGCATAAGGGTGAGGGTAAAGACCCGACACAAGCAAAATCTTACCGGCCACTAACACTGTTACCAGTCCTTGGCAAAGCATTTGAAAAACTTTTGAACAGGAGGCTAATTACTGCATTAGAAGTAAATAGTGCCTTAAATGAAAGGCAGTATGGATTTCGTAAAGGCCTTGGTACGGAATCAGCACTTCACGATGTAAAGGAATATGTCGACACCTGCAATGCCAAATACATTATGGCTATATTCCTCGACATTGCAGGAGCATTTGACAATGCTTGGTGGCCGGAAGTTATGTATCAACTTAAAACCAAAGGTTGCCCTAAGAACTTATATGCAGTGATTCTCGATTTCTTCAAAGA